>JAVQJF010078506.1:0-41116 GCA_036023855.1 Gadopsis marmoratus | reverse complement strand
AGAGAGAGAGAGAGAGAGAGAGAGAGAGCGAGAGAGAGCGAGAGAGAGAGAGAGAGAGAGGAAGGGGAGACAGTGGACTCATCGCTAGCTCTAAAACCCATTAGACATCCACACAAACGCATGAGGGCACATGCACACACCAGGTGGTGGGGTACAGGCGAGGGATGGGCGAGGGGAGCTGGACAGATCACAGCAGCAGGTAGTATGACTAATAACAGCAGAACTCACTGAGGCACACCAGGCAATCACAACCATTTCTCACCTCACTTCTCTCCGTCTCTCACTTCCTGCTGCTCCTTCTATATTCCCTCCCTATGTCATTCACATCTTTCCTGTGCCTTCTCATTTATGGCTCCATTTTAAACACATGCCTCAAATAGTACCTTTTTCTTCGGACCTAACTTTTTCGTCACTGTTTATGCATAGGACATAGGCTATTCATAATGGCTGCCATAACACTTTCCTGCTTTATGATGTGAAAAGGTTGCTTACAGACATGCGCTATGTGGAAGAGAAGAGTGTTTCCATGCCTGGTCTGCCTACTTACATTCATAACATGGGAAAATATGGGAAGGGAAGATTAAATAAAGAACAGTCACTCCTCACATAAGGAGCATCTCTTTTACAGTACAGCTGCTACAAACAGCTGCCACTTAAATCTGAAGCAATTTGAAGAAAAAGTGCAGGAAAAAAAAGCATGTACTATTTGAAATCGTACACACACACACACACCGAATATGGTGGTCCAGTCATCCACATCATAGTGTCATCTTCAAAATAAGCCCCTGACAAATATTTCTGTCATCTCCAGCCATGGCTATTATGGGTGTGTGTGATTGAAACCATCAAATCAGTTCACAGTCATTTAATCTTGCAGCTCTTACATCTGGCCTGTTCCATTAATCCAGATTTCTGTGCACACACATGCACACAGAGTGAGCGTGGCCCCATGGTTGAATGGGTGGTCTTTTAACACACTTGTTCCCAAAAATTATACTCATACATACTCATCAGCCCTCAGACTGCTATGGATAGACAGAAGTCGTTATCTGAAAGCCCATCCAGCTAATTGAAGACTGCCTATCTTAATGCTCACATATAGAATAGGTGGGAGGATATAAGCGTGTGTGAGAGAGAGAGGGACAGCAGAAAAGAGGGAGAGATAGGTCATGGCCTAAGGGTAAGGCGGCCATCAAAGCATTTTTATAATGAAAAAATTAATTTACCCTTCAGTTATGTGTCCTCTTCATCATTTCAGTGTGTGTGTGTGTGTGTGTGTCTCCAGCAGCCAGTAGAGTGTGTCGGTCCAGTAGATGCTCAGTGGAACTCGATCAAGGAGCACAAATGACCTGCGAGCAGGTGATTGAATCCTCCATTCATCCTTAAAGAGGACCCCTGACTGAGAGGCTACCACACACACACACACACACACACACACACACACACACAGCAAGAGAGCGAGAGAGAGAGGGATTTGGATTTAACCAACTCCAGTGCCTGGTTTGGAAGCTAAAGATTCTTGAACATTGTTTATGTTGACATGGAATAATATGACTTCCTGAAATGTCACCAAATTCTTCAGTTCAACACAGATTTCAGCTACTTTCATCTCACTGATTTGATTTGAGTCAAACACACAAAACCAATATGCCAGTTCATACAAAAACTACCCTTTCAGCACAGTAGCTTACACAAGCTCGCTCTTCACTATGCGGTCAGTGTGAAATGGTGGCAAGCCAAAGGAAACAAGCAGCTAGAGAGACAAACTAATAGTAAGCCAAAGACACCCACTTATTCTCAGCAGTTAGTGGGTCACACCAAGAACAAAACCCCAGTAAATATTGGACTTGCATTGAACAGATGGAGAGAAGGAGGATTCTAATGGGATGTTCATGTTGCTCTGTTTCTGCTGGATAAGTAGGCAATTGTTTGCTAACTGCCACAGGCTTAACCATAAGAGCTTGATAAGCTGATACACTATCAAAGCTCCTGTCTGTGGGTCTTCTACCTACTAGTAGTCAAAAATTGCTTAATGCAGCTTTAAGCTACTTTAGGCTTTCACAAAATAAATGGTACAGCTGTATTTTATTTTCTGTACATATAAATGCTTGTCTAATACATCATTACTGCGCTAAAGCTCCACATTTACAGCTCAATCTAAAGCACAAAGCCATATTAACTAGATCTGGGTTGATTTGAGCTGAAAATTCCCAGCCATTAAGTGAGGACTGATTCGTTTTATCTTTATTGCTATGTGTATTTATGTGTCTGCGGGTCAAATCCTCTTACACAACGGCCAGTAAACAACATTTCAAAGGGAAAAGAATTTAAATACGGGCACTAAGGGACATATGCTGGGACATTAGAGAGGCATTGTGTGTGTGTGTGTAAGAAGGCATTAACAATATTATATATACTGTAAATGCATTAGTGAAACTATGTGTATATCATTTTTTCTGTTTGTGAGTACAGCGATACATAAAGAAACATTTCCAGTGCAAAGCTACAGCAGTGAGTCATCATTTCATCCATTCCTGAGCTGATTTGAAAACATACTGCAACAGCAGTAAATATGATAAGTGCCTGTTCCTAAAGAACATGACAGATATATCACAAAATAAGAAATGATTGAGGGGAAAGGAAGATCTGATAAATAGATGAGCAGCACTTGCCTATAGTGTGGTGGTCTCACAGAAAGTTCATAATTCCCAAGACATTTCAAACTTAGCTTTCCTCTAGCAATAAGAGCATCCACCAGGGATCACCAACTGGTGGCCCCCGGGCCCATCCAGCACGCAGAATATAAATTAATTCAGAAAATGTAAGGTGGAATAAATGCGCTCGGGTATTTAGGATATCTGGCATTATTTCATTTGTCCTTTTGAAATAATCCCAAAAAATATTAAGATGGAAAATATTTTATTAGGAATGATTTACCAACCCCAAATAGATGTGCGTTTGGGAATATTCAGCTTTTAAGGCAGCAAATGTTCTGACTGCTCAGGGTAAGACTCCGTGAAAGTCGCATGTCTTAGGTAATGGAGGCGCTTAAGATTGTATTCTTTTGCAACAGCGATCATATGCATACGTATTGCAACAGAGGCATACAGGTGTCACTTTACTAACAGTTGGCATGATGAATGCACACTTATCAGGCCATTCTTCATTAAAGCTGCAGTTTTCCACGTCAACCTTCCTCTTTAGGCTCTTTGAGAGAGCTATTTCTGCGCGTCTTGCAAGCAATTCCAAAGGCATTTCCCACCAATCAGGACGCTGATAGGGTCAAAATCAGTTTAACATGTCCTGCCAATCAGGACTGCAACTACGCTTCATATGCTAAGTGTCTAGTTATTATGTATAGCCCACGCTTTTTAGGAGTCTGTTCACACTGATATAGGCTAACAAAAATAACATTAATTTTGTAGAAAAGTGAAATATTAAACAATAATAGGCTCTCTGTATAGGTCGAACCACAAGTTGGTGCTGTAGAGCTCTTTTCCAGTTTAAATGATGATGATGCAGAACCTGGTGCAATGGTATGAAGGCAGCCCTACCAATGTGGAAAAATCTGATGTGCTTAAAGTGCTTAGAAGGGGCCAGAATGTTTGAGTATGGCTCATGTCCCATTTCAGGTGCAGGTACAGTAGTAGTAGTAGTAGTAGTAGTAGTAGTAGTAGTATGACAGACTGCATTCAATCTGTGCTGTCCAGGTTTAAACAGTGGAGTGAGAGTGAGCGTGTACATGTGTGTGTGGGAGGTAGTGCGATGGGCAAAAAGAGTAGCAGTGTGTGTCCAGGTTTTTACATGTGCAGAAGTGTGTGTTCATACACAAGAGTGTTGACGACTCAGCGTGGAGGATAAATGGCCGAGGCTGAGCAGTGACATGGCCACTCACCGCTCTGCAGCACCATTGACATTGAGAAGCTTCACTTACTGCTCACCTCAGCCTTAACCTCCTCTTAACTCCTTCCCTATTATGCCTCAATTCATTTTCCTCTCATACATAAACATTTCATCCATTAGTCTATTTATTCGCAGAGGTATAAAGAAATCAGATTTGTTTCCAATTAGTATTTACAATGCTACTGTTAGAAAATGTGCTCTAAATGGGTTGTGTAAAAGATCAGACGCAGGCAGAGCAGAGTAAGCAAAAATATCAGAAACACTAAGACCGAAGCCTCAGAGCTTTTCCACTGTTGCCTTAATGCTGCATGAAAAAAATGAATCCCATTTTGATCATTTTTATGTGTCTAATTTAATTGAAACTTAACTTGGTTTATGGGTTGAGCAAATTTCATGACCCATGAAACCACATAAAACTCCATTCTGTGATCACAAAAGTGCTTGGATGTGACACTGTAGTGCTGAGAGCCATAGGCACACAAGTTTGTAGATGAGTGGAAATGCATGTGGAGGTGTACGTGTGTCATGCATGAGCGTATGTAAGCCTGACAGCGTAGGACAGAGAATGTGAGCTCAGCAGGCCGAATGCAGCAGCATCTGGGTGTCCTACCCGCTCCTCTGAGCCCAGCGAGCACTGTACGAGCCAGGCACCAGACGCTACAGGGAGGCAGCTCGTGATGTGGTTCCGGCCCATGGACAGCTCTTCTGTCCTAGACACAGATGCCAGACTCAGCCCATCTCCCTCCCTGTTTCATCTGCTTTAACAGATGTCTGGCACACAAGGCAGCCCTACCATCACCTACTGAGAACTCAATTAGGTTACCAGCACCTTGTCTTTCAAAACGAGACAGGGTCAGACAGGCTACGTCACCTCTACATGACTGAGAAGACTGCTGCTCCTGCCATGCAGCAAGTTACCATACAGAGAATCATCACTGTGAATAAACTGCCATGAAGACAAACGCTAATGATGGATATTGGATTGTGACTAATCCCTACAAACAGAGTAAAGGAGAGAGAAAGGGGAGATTCATGGGACGGTTAAAAATTCATTAGTGAGCAGCCACAGAAAAGCACAGATGGAAAGAGAGCAAGAGAGAGACAAAGAGAGAAAGAAAGAAGGGGAGAAGTATCAAGAGGAAATCCTCTAAGGAAAAGATATTTCCCTTCCCGTCTCCTGCTATTTCTTTCTGTAACTTTGTTGCAGTCTCACAGTGAGTGTGGAAGTCAGTGGAGCCGTTCCACAGGGAAGTGTAGCTAAAGAACCCCCCAGCAAAACTGAGAGCCCACTCCCTTTCTCCCTACATGCATTCATTATCTATTGTATTCCTTGAATAAAGAATATGCTCCATAGTACATGGCTGGATGAAAGGCAGAGAACACAAATTAAAATGTAATTCATGATGCTTTGTTTGCTGCTTTCTCTCCAGCACGTAAAATGTCACAAGGAGCATGTTACACTGCTGGGCTCTGCTGAGGCATGACACAGGGCGCCGTACATCACGAGAGAGAGAGAGGGCGAGGGAGAAGGAGAGAGAGAGAGGGAGAGAGAGAGAGAGGGCGAGGGAGAGAGGGCGAGGGAGAGAGATTTAAACAGTGGGGTGGTCAGGGATCTTGACTTCTGGGGAAATGAGAGTGTAAGTCGTTGAATTAATTGAAGTGTTAATGTGTGCTGTGACTTCAGTGTGTTGCATGCCTCTGTGTGTGTGTGTGTATGCCTGCTCTAAAGTGCTTTTGTTTGCTGCAAAATCTCATTAACAAAGTGAACACTTTTGCGACTTAACCCCAAAGTGGCGCTCACTGGAGAAAGAAAAAAGAAAGCGGGAGGACCAGACGTGTACAGCAGGTTGTAAAAGAAAATGGAAGAGAATGTGATAATGATGATGTGAAATACTAATGGTGATGTGAATGTGAGCAGAAAAAAAAAAATAAAAAGATGAACTCAAGAGTCTCAAGAGATGGAGGGAGAGAGGTATAGTGATGCTAAGAATAACAGACAGCTGGAACAGGGCAAGGACACTGTGAGCGGCGATAAAGTATAGTAAAGACCTAGAAAGAGGTTTGATGTGAAGGAAAAAAATAATGCAATTACAATGGTTGTTCATTTATTTTTAGTCTGGGAGTGAACAACTGCAGGTAGCCAGTTACTCTGTGATCTACTGTAATATTTGTTAGATTTATGAAGACCATCAGAAGGTCTTGTGGTCCATCTTGGACTCAAAATCCAACTTTTATCCTGCTTAGAGATGCATATACATTACATCATTTACATCTAATAGCTAAGGTCCTTTGCAAACTAATGAACTGTATCTATATAAAGCATTTCCTTCCATTTATTTCCTTACTTCGTCAGAGTGCAGTCTAAAGCAGAGCGTGCCAAACCCATGCAGCCAGCTTTTTGTGGTCAAATATATCGGCAGTCAAAAAGTGTGAGCGTTTGTGTGTGTGCCCTATTGTTGTGTCTGCAGATGCTAATCCCAGTGGTGTGGACAGAGAGTGTTTTAAGAAGATTATAGATTACAGGCTGCAGAGGCAGATTAGCTGGCAGCTCAATCTGCACCTCTGGATGAACTGAGCTGCTCTCTCGCAGCCCCTTCTGTGTGTGTGTGTGTGTGTGGGGGGGGGGTAGGATTCAAGAGGTAATCCAGATTGGTGTAATGACAGTTCTTTGCACATCCAGTGTCTTAACGTCTGTGCGATGAACACTGATTTGCCAGTTATCCCAAGCACACATCACAATTCCCTTACGGTGAATAAAGGCCAGGAAATGTATATAAACACACATACTGGGGACTGTAAACATATTTTCGATGCCAATTATATCTGAGAGAATGTCTCTCGCACATACAGACAAGCGCACACATAGGATGTTGATCAATGAGAAGGGCAGCCAGCCAAGAGCCAGTCAATTCTCCCTCTTTCCGTACTCTGTAACATTGGAACCTGAAAAATACCAGTATTTAACATGTTGCAGCCTGTTTAAAAGACCTCAGCAGAGCTGCAAATTGCACTGGGATTTCTTCTTTTCTGTTTTTTTATTTTTGCTTTCATTGCATAAGAATTCTACCTTTGACACAGGTGCATATTTAAGAAGGATAGAGCACTTTGCTGCAGCTTACACTCACGCTGAGGAGCAGATAACCCTGGTTCAATCACGAGTCACACATTCCCACTAGACTTAACTTGGTGGTGAGGGGAGAAAAGGTAGCATAGAAAAGGCCTGAGGAGGAGGGAAACCACACAGTTGTATAATTCCAGATAACAATGGCTGCATGTTTTGATACCGGACCACAAACAATCTTTCTGCCGATGAGAGGACAGAGGTCTGTGTAAAAGTGCACACTGTTGTTGAGAAAGTCAAACATGAATTGCATTTGCACAGCAGTTCGCCCTTTAACTGAAAAATTAAATTTTAGACGTATCTGCATTTGGAATATTCGCCCAGGAGCTGAGTGAAATAGCACCTCGGTGAGGGCTTTCACTAATACATTCTTTTAGCAAACCTAAAAAAGTGCCATCGTCTTACCCGCCTTATGGAACTGTCCCTTAAAAAGCAAACAAGTACAAAGTGGACCCAAAAGCAAGTGAACCTGGCTCTGAAATGGCCCTAAGGAAAAGGAATCTAGGGGGGTCCTTACTTCTGCTGCTGGAGTCATCTGGCCATGAGAATGTATATTTCCATAGTTACGCGGATGACACGCAACTGTACATCTTGGCTGGACCAATGGCATGGCAGCTGTAAATTCTCTTACTACCTGTCTTTTGCCAATAAATAACTGGTTTAGCAATAATTTTCTAAAGTTAAACGAGGACAAAACAGAAGTCCTACTTGTCGGCCCTAAAGCAAAAAGAGAAATGCTGTCTGATAATCTGGGGAAAATAACTCCCCAAATTAAATCACAGGTTACAAGTCTCTGTGTCATTTTAGATTCAGATCTAAGCTTCATGTCCCATATTAACAAGGTGATGAAAACATCATCCTTCCACCTTAGAAACATAGCTAAAGTACAACCATTTCTAAATCAGACAGACGCAGAAAAACTGCTTCATGCTTTTATATCCAGACGACTCGATTAGTGTGATGCACTTTTAATCGGCCTCCCAAAAACAACCACTGACAGAGTTCAGCTCATTCAAACCTCTGCAGCTCGGCTGTTAACCAGAACCAAGAGGAGAGAGCACATTAGTCCAGTTTTAGCTGCTTTGCACTGGCTTCCTGTATCACTTAGAATTGATTTTAAGGTCCTCCCCCTTGTATATAAAGCCTTAAATGGGCTTAGGACCAAGCTACATTTCCAAACTCCCTTGATAATTATGTACCTCTGAGAACAATCCGGCCATCTGTTGCTGGATTATTGAATGTTCCCACAAACAGCAGTAAGAAAATCAGGGATGCAGCCTTCATTAATTCTGCCCCAAAGCTTTGGAACACACTGCCAATAGATATCAGGGACGCCAGCTCGCTACACATCTTTAAGAGAAAACTTAACTCATCTTTTTACTGTAGCTTTTAACTATTTGCATTTTAGTGGTTTTGAAATACTTTTACCTTTTCCTGTATTCTACATCTCTTAATTGCATTTTATCTTATTGATAATCTCAACTGTGAAGCAATCGGTGCAATTATTTCGGTTTGTATGAATGGTGCTATATAAAGTTTGTTATTATTATTATTATTATATTATTATTATTTGTGACCTCAGCTATGCGTATGGTACTCTGTTGTTCGGTCATATCGTTTCCAAACCTCAGGTGGAAAATCGAGACGCCATCAGAAAATCACCAGTTTGAACCAGAGGTGCTTTTCATTTAGCCTGTACTTTTATAGATTCATAGGCTGCAGAAAAAAGCTGCTTGATTGAAGCCGTCGCTGTGCTTTCTGGCCGATTACCGATTTGGTTGGAGGGGGAAGCACATGTGTGTTAATGATACCTACTGGGAACCTCCTCAGCACAGCAGCAGGAAGAATGCTGGGCGTGGATTTTAGTCTCCACCGCCTTCCTGCGAGAGGCTGCCGTCCTGGGTGGGGTGATCTCCAAGCTCAGCATGGAGGTGAATGGATGTGGACAGACAGGGTTTGGGGTCTGCGCAGAAGAGCATCTGGAGAGGGAAGAGGAGCCACGGTTGCAGAGGGTACAGGAGACCGGGGAGGCCGAGGGCCCGCGGGGCACACGAGTGTAGTCACCGTACTGCCGCTGGGCGCCGCTGTGGTGCACCGACCGCTCTCGCTGCCACACAAAGTGAGACGGCACAATGGCCATCACCTGGAGGACGCAGAGAGACACAGACCGAGAAATAAATAAATACAGATCCAACAGAGAAAAACCAACAAACAACAGCGATGGAACGTCTGGCATTAAACCAGCGCAATAAAAATTGCACTGTGCAGCAAGAAAGACCCTTGAAAAAATTCCCAGAGAGCCACCATTTATCATTCTCCTCGGGCAATTAAACTTGTGTATACCTCTTCGCAGCAACGCCTGCTGACGGCAGCTCTGTACTCGATGCGAGCCCACAGCTTGTCTCGCTGCTTGAGGAAGCGGGGAAACTGCTTCCTCCAGTTCCTGCCCAGTGCCCATGGAAAAATCTCATACTTACTCTCCTCCTCGTCCTCCTCCATGGTGTTGGCGAGATACCTACAGATGGAGCACACGGGCCTAATTTAGGGTTACAGCTGTGCCAGCAGTGGCAGTAAAAGCAGTGGCGCGCAGTGTTCACTGTATATGATAAACAAAGTTACAAACGCAGAATTTAGATTTTGCTTTTCTTTGAAACTCACAGTGCAATGAATAAATTCTTCCGGGTGTATTCAGCAATAGTGTAGCGAGCCCTTTTGAAGTATACAAAGGCCATGGCAAGTAGGTACTGATGAATTAGGGAGAAAAGTTGTTGTCAGTTACTTCTAAGCATCATAAAGCCTCAGATACCGCTTTCCCACCATCATGGAATGTGTTCTGAACCATTAGGAGCATTTTGATCAAAAGTAAATCGAAAAACGTTTTCCTCGACCTGAAGTGTGAACCGTGATGACGTCAGTGGGCGGGTCACATTGTACAGGCTGGAAATGATGGGAAGGCAACAATGGTCTACTATGGTAATAATTTTCTATGTCTTCTTATCCTTAATAGCAGGTCCGTGTTTGTGTTTTGGATAAAAACAAATCTCTAACAGAACAAAAGCTTGCAGGTGATCAACATGATCCTCCATCTTTGCTCCTACTGTTTACTTCCCCTGTGCAACGCTGTCCGTTGATGACGTATCCTTGATTACAATGGTTCCACTCAAATCTGGTGTAAACACGGGCTGGTTCGCTAGACAGCACCAAGGTTCCAAGAATCCTGAGCAGAACTGGCTCAAAAACCAGAGCTCATTTGGTGGAGGAAAAAAAACAAAAACAAAAAAGGCATGAGAGATTTTGCCACTTTCACCAAAACATTTACCTTGTCAGTCATTTTACAGCAACAGTCCATCCACAAAAAGTCCTGGATAAGGTCATCATCTGTAACCAACCATGATTATTTAACATCAAGTACCAAATATTCTTCATTGTTTTTTAAGTTTGAGATTCATCACTTTCATGCCACTGAATTAAAGTGTGCCTTGTTTTGTTTAATTATTTATGGGGATATTAATTTACCGAAAAGTCTGAAGAACAATGCAATTTCCTGCCGCTGGATGACAGTTGGTTGCACCGTCATTTTGACATCCCGATGCTGGCTCTTCCCGGGGGGGCCCTGGGCGTCCTTGCCGTTGGCTCTTTTGAGCCGGAGACCTCTTCTGATCTGGATGGAGTGAGAACTGCTGGGTTTGGCCCGGACAGCTCCTGAGGGGGGAGTCTGGCACCACCTGTGCGTTTGCTTCATCATGCTTCAGTTTGGACCGTATGGTGAAGAGGTCTGTGGTGTGCTCTGAGAGAATATGGAGGAGTGTGAGGTGGAGAAAAAAAGAAAGAAGCAATAACATTAAATGCTTTGCTTAGGGTCCGTGTATCATCCCATCCTTCATTTATTTCACTCTGTCCGGCAAACGGGTCGGGATTTTCCCGTTTTCTTGTGAGCTTAAAAACATTGAAATAATTGTGTTTTTCTGTTTTCAGGGCTGATCATTATAACCTTCATTATAGCCTCTCACCAAGTCGTGCAGCCTGCGTTGACCGCTGCACAAAGAGTCAATTCGGGGACAAGAGCGTTATCGGCTCCTCATAGTGCATCGCGTAGGAGCCTAAACTCCCGCAGCCTACTGTAAAACATACCTGTAAGAGCGACAGGTTATTTCACCGGCGGGGTTTAATGCAGGAAACCTCGTGGGAGGCTATTGTCCGTAGAATTTACCTTAATTTGCCATTTTCCAAACTTTGTCTTTGATCTGCGTTGCTCCGCGAGGCAAGCTCGAGCTGCAGGTCGTGACCGGACATGCGCACAGCGGCAGCGGCGGCGGCGGGGGGGCGGGGGGGGCTTATAAAACAAAATATGAGAAAAACTGAAATAAGACTAATTTTTTGGGGGGTTCGGTTTCCTTGTTTGTTAGGTTACTCAATTCAAGACGACAACAAGAAAAACACGTTCATTTTCCTTTAATAAAGCCTTACAAAAAAAACAAACAACGAAATTCTGACCCATTTTTCCGTTCGCCAGATTGAATGGAATAGTTGGATGAGCACTATACACACGGACCCGAGAAAGTTTCCTTCATATTGCTGGTTTTACATACAAAAACACGATTGGGTACATTTACCCTGTTGTCTGGCTTTCACCCAATAAATACTACACATCTTAATGACGGACAGATGCTAAGCTAGCTGTCAGCAAACTAGCAAACTAGCTGTCCGCTTCCAGCTCGTAGGGAGCTTCCGAACCAGCTCTGGCTCAAGTTAACTTGGCAAACTGTTCCGACATGTTCAGTGTAACATAAAACAGCCAGCCGCTGCGGTTGCAGTCAAGTTTATCCTTAACGTAAATACTAAGAACGTCCTCACCTCTATAGAGCTTCCTTTGCCTCCAGGGACTGACGCGGATTTAGCGGAACTACCGGGAAAAAGATGACAAAGTCGACGGGTTTCAGTGTTGCTAACAATGTTACACAACAGCGCCGAAAGCTGGAGTGAATTGCGCCCTTACGAACAGGAGAGAATGGCAACAACTGGCAAGTTTAAAAAAAAAAGTTAAAGCAGAGAATAAAGCAGTCACCTGTGAAAAGGCGCCGAGCGGGGAAGACGGTGCTTCGGGAGCGCGCTTCAGGATCCGCGCCAGTACACCTGCACGCGAGGACGCGCAAACCAAGTCTTCTTCTCCTTCTTCTTCGCCAAGTTATAATATGAATATATTTTTCAAATCTTTATTGAAACCCCACTCTTTCCACAATCTAGCTACTGGGAACTTGTCTGCTGGTAAATTGAAATATCAGAATTTCAGCTCAGTTAGGATTATGGAAAGTTAATTTAATAGACTGCTGGTTGTTGAACTGTTGACAGACCCAATTAGGTGTATTTGTGGTAGCAGGCTAGGATCACCACAAGTAATGGAAAATGCACACTCAAAAATCATCCTTTACTTTTCCAACTCTCCATATCAGACATACTTTTAAGTTGTGTATTTTTCGGGGTCCAAAATAAATAGTTTCACTGCCAAAGATGTTGACTTAATACATTGTTGTGCCATTTGCCATGAAACAGGAAACAAATGGGTGTACATAACACAAGTGGTGACTTGACCGAGATACACTTACAGAGATAAAATAAACAAAAATTATTTAAATAATAATTTAACAACACAAGGGGAAAGTGCACAGACGAAACAAATACAGTAGTTTAAATTAGTGTAGTGCAAGAACATGTTGCGGGTTATGTGGGGCATGGGATAAAGCTTTCTTCAGGTTGGATCTGTGGTCATGCTATGATCTCACTTCATGTGTGAGGCAAGAAGGGCACATTGTGATTAGACTGCTAAGCATCTGTCATCCTAAAGAGATTCAGATTGTACTCATTTATGCTATATTTATGACAGGACAGATATATAACCAGAAATAGGACTTTCAAGAGGAACCAAATTACGTGGTTTTTAATGTTTTCACCAACAAATAAAATTTGTTAACGTACCCAAAAACAACTGTAGCAACTTATGTGCAAAAATGGCAAATGATGTCTTGGTCAAAAGCGTTCATCACATCATGGTTAAGAGTACATAGTTGTCATTCTAATCTAAACCATAGAGCCAACATTCTAAATATATTTATCTCATCTATTTCAATTGATTTTTCATTTTACTTTGTGTTTATATAAAGCCTATAATCATAAATATTACTATAATCTTATCGTTTTTTAGACAGTAGTTCAAGTGAACTGATGGTAGAAGAAGATAAGTCATCAAAATTAATTACAACTGTATGACAAAGTTAGCCTGTTTTTAGATAATATGACAAACGGAAATATTACTGTTTGTTAACATATTCTATATCATATCACTGTCAACAGAATAGAACTATTTATCTAGGCCTATGTTTTCTGCATATAACTGCAATTGCATACAATGAAAAGTAGTTGTTTTGTTAAATTGAGTTGATTTTTTTAAATTTTTGTTTAATGTGTGTGGAAAATGTTGTAGGTCTAAATAGGGGGATACTGTTTTGCAGGCTATAAAAAGCCACCTGAGGCCAGCCTGCATTACCCAAATGAGCTTATGGTCTTACAAGTATGTGAGTTTTACGTGCTTTAAAGTGACATAAAGCCTCACTAATCCTCTCAGCAGCTTGTCTTTTGTAAGGTACGGGAAGGATGTGCTTCAGAGCACGCTACAAGAATTTTTTTATAAACATGACCATCAATCTGTGGATTTATTTTTGCCTTTCTATGACAGATGGGAGAGATTTGTAAAATGGATTTATCAATATTTTGTTTTGGTAGCATCCTCATGGAAAGGGATCTTATCAGACTGAGCAACCTCAGCCATCTGAAAATGACAGATACAGCAGGTGGCTAAGGACCTTGGCTATTCTTTGCGTACTTCTCCGCACTGCTGTGTTGGTGTCTCCCAGAATACACCAAAATCAGTTTGTATTTGAAAACATCTGAAATGGGTTGCTCACCATCCAAGGGAAACAACTTTGTGACTCTGGGTCCCACGAGGAAGGGGAGAATGCTTCCCCCTGCACCTCAAGAAAGCCCCAGAGAGTCCCACTTCATAAAAGGAGAGGATCATAATTCAAATGGAGTAACAGATGGGGATACAACGGAGAGGAAGGCAGCTGGACAAACTCAGGTATTTCAGAAAGTGGCTCATATGACACCACAAAAAAAGAGATCTGTGACTGAGCTAGCCCCAGAAGCAGTAAACATTGATAAAATGGGGAGTCAGGGAATGGACAACTACACAGTTTCACAGAGAAAAGAGAAAAATGTTGACAAGCAAGATGTATCAGAAAAAAAGGCTGTCAGAAAACCAAAGAAAAATCCCAGAGGTATTAAGGTGTTAAAAAAGAAAGACAAGGACAAACCGCCTACAGAAGAGAAAGTGGACTTCCCAGAACCTTTGGTAAAAGCTCATCAAGCTGCTTATGCCTTTTTGAATCCTAGCATAAACAAATATGATGTTCTGCTCGAACTTTTGGATCAAGCAACCCAAACACTGGTCTCTGTGCAGCCTATGGTTGCTTTTATGGCTCTACGCTACAGAGAAGTAATTCAGGGACTGGAAGAGATGGTAGACGAGGGAGAAAAGGTTTTAAAAGAAAACGGAGAACATCTTGCTTGGCCGAGCCAATTGAAAAACCTCTCATCTTCTCCACCTCTGAAGTCTGGCTGTGCTAATATTGAGCCCCCACCGGATTTGTTGCAGCAGCTGCTTCAGTACACTACACAGAGAATGCAAAATGTCAGTCAGACTGTTGGTGGAATTGGGGACTCTGCTTTGGAGGAGGCAGTGGAGTACTTTGCCTCTGTCTCAGAACTTTTAGAGGAGAAACTGAAAGTCAAACGTGCAGTAGAGACTAGGCTAATGCAGCTCTTATCACGCATTGAAATGGCCTCTCTACGCAAGCCTGGGCCAGAGGATTCTGCTCTCTTCAGTGAGGACAGTGGTATTGGTGCTGAGAGTGAATCCCTTGCTGGATCTGAAAGACGCCATAGACGAGAGAGTTGTGAGTCCACTGGGACAAATAGAACTACTCCTGTCAGTCCTATAGGATACACCTCCATGAACAATAGACAAGGAGTGTCAAGGCAAAAGCTTGCAGGTCAAATACGTCCAAGTGTTTCCCTCACCTCACTCAACTCATTAGGTTCTACATGTACCATGATGACTAATGGACAAAGAGACTCATTGCTAGGTTCAGTCTTCTTAGATAATGGGGAGGAAGATAACAATGATGATGAAGAGGAAATGGATAGAGCCACGGGAGCTGTACAAGTAGGATATATGAAAAGATCAAATTCCTCATCTGTAGATTGTGAACAACAATGCCCACACCGCCTACCGCCAAAGCGCATAGAGAATCCTCAAAATGTAGAAATGACTCTCAAAATGAAAAATGCTATAAGTGGTAGGACACAGTTTGTTCCATCACAGAACTCTAGTGCCAAAACAAAGATAGTTGGTAGCCCAAATACCAATAGACTGCATTGGGCGGACGAGGAGGAACAATCTCCAAGAAGGCCTCAAACAGCAGCACCTATTCGGAGGGGAGTGGTAAAAAAGACCCCTGTGGTTAGGGAACGACGTTCCCGGTCAGAAGAATCCCTCCGGAGCAAAGGTGAAGATCCTACGCTGATTGAACTAGATAGAACCCAGAAGGATTTAAACCAGAAATTGCAGAGGATGAGTAAAAGCAAGCCATGTGGAAAGATGAGGAATGCTCCACCTAAACAAAATCAAAAAGCATCACCAGCACAATCTCCATCAATAAATCGCAAACATCCCTCACTAGAGAAGAACAGCAATCCCCAACCACTTAAAGACAAAGCAGGCCTTACAAGGCGCAACAATAAAACACAGGACATAACCAGTTATGTCGAAGAAGATAAACCAAAGGACAAGAAAACATCCAAGGGTCCTACAAGAGCCACTCCACCCCCTAGCCCTCCTTTATCACCACGACCATCTTCAGGCCTTTACAGAGGCAGGAGCTCTGTCAAAAAACTGATTGATACCTTCAGTCAAGGAATAGAACTAGATGTTTCTAAAGCTCTGGGGCCTCTCAAAGGAGTACGAAAGTGTGGTGTTCCTGTGTTACCTGGTTTAGGAAATGTAGAAGCAGTGCTTAGCACTGGGATAACCAGCTGTAGGCCTGAATCCTCTTCATCTGAGAAAAACGATTATTTTGACCTGGATAGTCTTCCTCCACCTCCACTGGAGGTATTAATGGACAATTCCTTCGAAAGTGCCCAGAGTTTTTTAACTCATGTAGCAGATGAAGGGGCTACAAAAGTCAGAAAATCACCTGTAGTAAAAAGGGCTGCAGTATTGCAGCGACTGAGGGCCTCACTTCAGTCAGTGACAGTGCTGCCAAGTAAAGCAGGCCGGCCACGAGCTTCTAAGGTTGCTTCCTTTGATCAAAAAGACACATCCGCTCCGTCAAAGGTCAGTCCACCAGATGCTCAACTGGAGGTAGACCCAGGAGAGGAAAAGGATTCCTTGAATCAGCAAGCCAGAGACCTCATACACCAAAGACATTCTTCTGACCTGTCAACATGTTATGCGGCAACAAATCCATCTGCCAGTCAAGATAGTGGTAACCTTTCAGTGCCTGGACCTAACACAACAGTGCCTCCTTCTTCAGTAGTAAGTAGCCAAACACTTGCCACCCCACTCACGTCTAGGAGCCGAATGTTACCATCCACACCTTCTACACCAAGCAGTCTACATCAAAGACTTACCAGTCCCCACAACTTCAAAGGGCAACCTAGTTCACCCTCTTCAGCTAGCCCCCCTGTTAACAGGAAACTCCCCACCCCACCAGCAGTTCAGAGGAGGCTCCCCAGCCCACCTGTTGCAAAGCAGAGCTCAAATTCATCCTCCTCCTACCCTTTCAAAGCACCGTCTCCACCAGCCTCGCCAAAAGTACAAAAATGGTCAAGGGAGAAGAGCAGTGATGACTCACCTAGTGCTCGGGTGATCAGTAATGCTCGTTCAGTTTTCTGCCTGGTGTCTCCATCTCTGTTTGAGGCCCAGCCTTGTCCAGTTCCCCGACCCCCTAAAGCATGGACCTCTACTGGGGTCTCTTTTCTCTCACATCCTTGGGGAAGTCGCGGGAGGTATCCTGTATCTGTTCAAGGACCTCGACCCTTCATCCGACGAAGCTATTCAGACCGAAGGCCGAGTCTAAGTCTGCCACCAAGATCACCAGGTATCTCAGTGGCTGAGACTTGTGGGAGTGAGCCAGCACTATATTCACAGGGGTGAGTGTTTACCATGTTTCTAGTTCACATTTCTTAAATGGGGTTTTCATTCAATGTTTGGTAAATGTTTATCTTACAGGTAGGCCTACTTAAATCTCCCGTATCTACTTAGTTAGCCCAAATTAGACTTAAAGATGACATGCTCCAAAGAAGTAGTAAGAGCACATCAAGGATAAAAGAGAATATCTGAATCATAGAGACATCAGCTAGAGCGAATCACAGAATGAAAGATAAAATAAGTATAAAATCAAATCTTTTAATTCTCTCTACTATGTATTTATCTAGCCTTTTCTGTGTTGAATGCTGTATTAATTTTAAATGTTAAGTATAGGAAGAGTCTATTTGTCACAGTAGTCTCTAGTAACACTAGAAATCTCTTATATTAAAAGTGAATGTCTAATTTTGTGGGGTTTTACTTGATTTCATGAGAGAGTAAGCGAGTGAACTCTTTACGAGCTAATCTCAGAAATACACAGATCCTGCTTATAACTGACACAAACCCACCTGGCCCACTTCCCTAATTGCTAATGACCATTCTCCGTTCATTCTTGTAGGTTGGACGATGAAGCAACCAGGGGCAATGAATTATGGGGTAGCCAATCAGACCTCAGAGCTACACCACGCTCTGCGTCACACCCAGACTTGTGTATTGTTGGACAGGCCTTGCACAGAGACTAAAGGGGCCAATGAAGGGCCAGTGGGATTATGGATTAGCAGGATTTACCAAGGATTTAACATGATGTTGTTTATTCCTCTGGGAAAAGAGGAAGTGCAAATTCTACACACTTCTCTGTGGTAACACACCTCCACAATGTTCATAAATAAGTGTGAGTAAAAACTATGTTTAAATTTTTATTCATCGTGCGAGTGAGTGTGTACACAAATACCGTCTGTGCATACACATGCATTTGAATGTTTTTGTGCATGATATGTATTTCAGACAAAAATACAAATGAGACAATTTTATGTTTACAATATATGGAACTCATTGAACACCTGACTTTATAATGATACTACAGATTGTACTAGGTGACCTAAGTATTTTGTCGGCTACAACATCCCTATCCTGCTCCAACGTTTCCATATATGGCTATATGTTTTCTTTAACTGTCTGGTTTTACTCTCTATGTCTCCTTTTTATGGCTATACGTTGGTGCCTAGTGCTTTCGGCCTTCTGGCCCAGCACCCCACATTCCTCATGAACAAACTTTAACACTTAACTAAAACATATATGGCCCTTACACTTATCTAAAACATATATGGTACTGATTAATCTTTGGCTCACAGTAAACATTCATCATAACATATCCTGTACTATACATACAATTAGCATTACATTTATTATTATTTTACAATAACACCCAACTCATAAATATATCACCAGGTGTTTTGGAAATGAATCATGCTTCACACAAGGTTGTAGAAGTTTACTTTCAGTTCATAGGTTATATCTTCAAACTTCAAAGTCTATGTACTGTCAGTGTGGCTCGACGGTCTAAGGTGTCTTTATCAACTTTTATCGGTGTAAAAAACAAGGAAAAATAGTCCACAAATAATAAAAAGTGTTAATAAATAATGAAGTAGTATTGCTCCCTTACTGACAAATAATAATAATAATAATAATACTTTATTGTCATTGTCATAATAACACAGTTATAAAATAACAATGAGACACCATTCGAGCATCTTATAACAAAAAACAAATGCATAAGGTGACAGCCCAAAAAATTCTAAATTTACTTCACAGTTATTGCAATGAAGGAGTATAATGTATAATGATCAATGTAAAATGCATCATTGAACTGAAAGTAAATCCGTGGCATGAACCATTTCAGGAGTTGAATCTAATATTACGTTATCATAATGAAATATCATTTGATGTTTGAATAATTTTTGAAATGTTTTTTTATTAATTGTTATTTTCCTGTGATTCATGTTTCATTTTTACAGTTTGTTTATTAAAAGGCACATACAACCATTCATTAATTGTCTCCTTTATTAGTAAATTAACTAATTAGTCAATTATTTAACTAATACCTAGTGTGCTTCAGGGAAATGACTTAAAGTGTTTCTCCAGCTGCTTTAGTATTGCACTTCCATTAAATTTGGGGACTTGCAAGTCGTGGCAGCAGATGCTGAGATATCCTGACTTTTTGTCCCTAGTATGAGTGAGGACCGGAATTTGGGAAAATGCTTTTAGGTGTCTCTTAACTAGAATTTATTTGCTAACATGTGCAAACAAGTGTCAGGTAGTAATTAAAAAAAAAAATTGTAACTAGGACTTTTTGGGAGCTCACAATGTTCAACACTTACACAAGTTACCAAAGTGCTGGAGACATGATGCTTTTGTCAAGAGACCAAACAAGAGGAGCCATCATAAACACTCAAGCTAAACGGTGTTGGGATCAAGCTTGGCATTTCTATCCCCCCACTTTCTTGTTCCTTGGATATGCTAGCCTTCAAACATATCAAAAGTCGACACAAATGAGTTTGACTCTTCTGATCAGCTTTTGTTTCATCAGTCGCATTTGCAAATGACCAACTGTGGTTACAAGTGTGCCGAGGCCTTCAAGCAGAACAGATCCATTAAGAGACAGAGCACAGTGCCCTTTAACAACAACTACTTAAATCACTGTCACTATTCCAGAGTAAGGGTGAATACGAGGGTCACCTAATTGTGCAGGGAGACGCGACAGCTGTGACCTAGAAGTCCACTGGTCAGTGGTAATTGTGGACGTTTACCACATTGACAAAATCCCCCAAAATAGTTAAAGCATGCGAGACTGTGTAAAGCTGAAAATGGTGTGTTATTAAATGTCACGGCGAGTTGAGGTTGGAGTTCATGAGCTGCTTTGTGGGATAGTATCGAACATTAAAGCATCCACCAAGTTCACAATTTGGAGTAACCTGACAGCACACCGCTTCATGATTATGTGTCGTGTCACGTCAACAATGTCATCAACTCCTTTAAACCACAAGTCCCCATACTGACACTCATTTTACACATGCAAAGTCCTTCTTGAGCCATTTTTGAAAGTGTATTACAGTAATGGCTGCACCTTGTTTCAGTCTGATGAAGGGCCTGAAAGTGGAATCATTTCCTGACCAGCACCTGTGACAGAGTGCTGGGCTGTGCATATTTTCTGTTGGTTTCTTTTTTGCTTTGCCTTTTGATAGAATTATACATTGAAATGAAGCTGCACCGAAGATTGTTTTTCCTGTATTGAATAAATCATCTCTTTCCTTCTAACAGTTTAAATCAGTAATGCAATAACGCAACAACAGAAAACTGCTGGCAAGCAAAAATGCAACATGATTACGTGCTACTTTGATGTGAGGATTAAAAAGGAAGTGAGAGAATACATGATAAGCCTATAGTTTACCACCAGATTCAACAATAGTTTTCTTTCAGAATATTTATATAGCATTATATTTGAACTTCAAGCCTAGTGTTCTGCTTTTCCTAAGTCCCTGGATTTACAGTGTAATTTATATCAGACCTTTAAGTGTATACATTCAAATATGCTTACGCTCATATTTAGATTTATACTGCAGCTGGAAACCCCACAGCTGTAATTATGGCTTTCACAACTAGAAACTCCTCCTCAAAATGATGGGAATTCCAAATATGTGCGGGTATAATTGGAACTGATATCTCCCTTTAAGGGGATCTGAGCAAACAGCCAGAGAGTGCTCTCATTTCAGGTCTTTTGGAGACACTTGTTCATTGGCATTTTGTGTCAAGGCTGCATGTATCCTTGGAAGCACTGCTGTGTGTGTGTTTGAAACCTGCGAAGATCGCTGTTAAGTCCCCACCATGGGAACCAAAGCTGCCAGATGATGACTACTGAGATGAATACAAACTTGCAGCCTGCGCACTTACTTGACCCTGGCACACACTCAGTCATAATGCTCTCTCTGCCTCCACACACACGTCAGTCAAGTGGAGCTGTTCCAAGGCGGCAGAGAATTGCTCCTGGTTTGTCTTCACCAAATGACTCCTCTGATGCAGCAAGGAGACGCGATGCACTCCCTCCCTCTGGAACAAACACTAGATTTTCTTGTGCTCAGCCTCCCGTGTGTCTGCATGGTCTGTTGCACCCTCTGTGCTTGTGCATTGAGAGTCAAATATAGTGCGATTCGTGCAAAAAGCAACATACATTTATTTATTAAGAGATTGCTGTGTCACTGGGACACACGTTCTTCCATATTCATATATTAGAATCAGTGCAATATAATTTTGTTGGCACTGTTTATTTGCCAGTGTCTTTCTGTGTTAAATAATGTGAGTGGTGATGCTAATGATAGGGATGAAATATTCTTGCAATGCAGTAAATGCACAGGGGCCTTTTTGACCATCTGTTTCTTTTCTTAAAAAGTCAAAAAGGGTTTTGAAATATCAAAGATATCTGAGGAATACCCAAAAAATGCTGAATTATTTTTTGCTACAAACATAAAATACACATCTTTAACCCAGATCTTCATCTAAGGGGTAAAAACACTCAAAAGATTGTAAAAATTGATATATAATACATTATCAAAACATTTAATCTACATTAAAATGATGTCAAAATGCACCGTGGTGACTTCAACAGACAATAATTATTAATAACACATAGGCCGCATTAATCCACGCCTGCAGTGATATCTGTTCTCCACCAGAGGAGTATCTCACCCCATAATCCAACTCCCATCATCCCCCTGCAGTCGGATGAAACCTGGTTGGGATTCAAATGTAATGCATCAAATGTCTCTCACCAAAAATCTCATTTTGTTTGTTATCCTTAGATTGTAAAACAAACATACGCCATTATCAGTAGATTCTCCAGTGTGTTGAATGACATGTGTTGCTTCGGAAGCAGAAATTTCAAATGTAGAAAATGTTATCTGCGATACGATACATCTGCTGGGTCTGAATCCTCTCCTAGGGGACATGAACACAAACATACGAGGATTACACCAAAGGAATTACACTGAATGAAATAATCTTTGCATCGTTGAGGGACTGCTGACATAAGAATAGCGAATGTGTTAATATTGGCGTTGGTTATGTTATCTTTGTCTTCATTTCCCCCCTCGATTTCTTTCAATATTTCCTCAGAGAGTCCGAGATAGGGCATTTAGTTTCATGTTGTTTTTCTTTTCGAGGGAAAATTATGAATTTATTTAAAATGTCCACACCAAGCAAAGAGGGAAATGAAAAAATCAATATATGACTTATAGTATTTGTTAATGAAGCCTTAGTGGTCCTGTATTTTGCCAATGTTTATTATATAGCTTTATATTATTATATTATATATTATATAGCTATTATATAGCTTTATATAGGCCAGTATTGCCTTAATTTATTGCCTCCAGAAAAAAGAAAAAATACAATATCTGAAGCTGAAGACAGATGAAATAACAAGTGGTAGGAGACTAACAACTGCTTTACCACCTGTGTGAGATAATTTGACCCATTTTGAATTGTTGTTTTTGTTATATAAACGCTGCCACTGGGATCAATTGTTGGCAAAAACGGGGGAAAATGACACCTAACAGTACAACACAGACACACTCTTACATGCACACACACAACAGGAAGTGCTGGATATGCATTTGGAACAGTTCTTTTTCTCTTTCATACATGACGGAGTTGTAGTTTTTGCCAAACATGACACCAAAACCTTTTGAAAATAGTCCAGGGCTTTGTTTTCCTCTTACCTCAGCATGGCATCACTGGTTCCTGGCTTTAACATGATAAGAACAGGAACCTTGTAAAAAGAGGAACGCACAGATCACCAGAATGTGTCAAAACACTGCACTGAAGTAGTCCGACTCGCAAAGAACCAAAGCTGTTGAACGGTGTGTGTCTTGGGATTCTGGGCTCTCAACTTCACAGCTGTCCACATGTTCATTTGAATATGGCCCTGTTCATGTCACTATAAACTGAACATCTACATTATATAACTGAGTGTGGTCTTGATGGTTAGAAATGTTGTGGTAACACTAACCTTTAACCCCCCATTTAGCACAGAGACTTAAACACTATAATACAGCTGCAAGCAGATGTCATTAATGTATTTGGCAACATTATACCTTCTCCTTTGACGCATCCATACCTGGATTGGGTTACTAAGTGAAGTTTCGGGAGTTTCAAACCAGTGATTTACTAAATTGGGTTGCATCATGCAAACTTAGGAAAGGGCTAGTAAAAGAGTTTAGTAATGTGTAAATCTGTTGCCAGGAAAAATCTGTAGTGCTGTCCAGTCAAGGGCTATGTAAAGCACTTTAGCATTAGAAGCTATCATAACTTGAAGAAATTACAGTTTTAAAGTTGCAAAGGACATGTCTTTTGTAAAGTAGGTATTACTTTGTTTTATTTATATCTGCCTACGTGGAGAATTATGTGTGCCAGAGGAAGCAGTGTTTCTACAGTTTATAATGAGATTATGCAGATTATGCTAACCTACTTGACGTTATTTATTTATTTAGTCAAATGTTAATGGCACAAAAAAAATTACACTTTGCAATTTGTGGTGTGTTATGTTATTTTTGTGAAATGTAATTTAAAATCTCGATTGATTATTAATAAACATAAGCATTTATCAAGTTTCAGGTCATATAGTAAAATAATTTCCGATGCTTCTGCATGCTGTGTAATATGCAGTAACTGACATTTTATATTGAACTGGTAGGAATAAAATTAATTATAAGATCTGTACACAAATGTAAAATGATTAATTTGCATTTTGTTCATGTGTAGCAAGGTGAGAAATGTAGGAAAACAATGGCAGAAATGTCAAGATGCTACATTTATTGAATATGCACCGCACATTTGTCAGCATCCTCTGATTATTTAGCAAGAATGAAAGACCACAATGAGCTCCTGAATGTTTAATAGCTTTTATTGTCTCGTAGGTGTTGACAGGGAGTGGATGATAAACACACACGGCCATCGCACCTGGTGTTTCTCAGGGCTGGAAATAAATGCGTGGGCACCTTCTCACAGCTACGGAAACCAGAGACACATGTTTTGTCGCTGATATATACAAAGCTTTCAATGCAATTACCACCACGTCTACACTCCTTCCAATATAAAATGTGAAATGCGGGAAGTTAATCATAGGAGGTAAATGATGAGTTAAATGAGGTATTAATGTTGTTCGTTAAATTGGTTTGTTTCTCTGTTAATGAGATGGAGCTAAAGTGATATTTCCTGAATGAGTTCCTCTCATAATTGCCTATACTCCACATTGTCATTCCATGTTTGCGTGGCCTGCCAGGAGGTGAAATCAACATTTGCCTTGCCAGTTCACATAGGACGGCACTCATGGTGGCAAAATAAACACAGTAGAAGCACAGACCGTAACTAGACGCACACAGAAAAACACTTTAATGATGACATATAACTGAATAATAGTTCCAACCCTTGTAGAAGTGAAGACTAGGTTAGTAGGCTGCCAGGTGATGAAGTGCCTTCTGGCTACCATGCTGGAAGATCAAAACAGCTAAATGCTAATGGAAACTGGATGGATGATCCATGAATGTAAATGGCTTGTAATGTGTGCTTTTATAGGTGGTTTACTAAATTCACCACAGCAGCAAGCACTCCTAAACCCAAACAGGCCTTTCATCATTGCTTTCCAAAATGACCCATGTGAGCAATTTCTGACCCAGTGCCCCCTTCAGGACAAAACAGTTTGTCAGTGCCTTCAAAAAGACAATCCATAGGAGCGTTTACAGGATGCAAATGTTGGTCTCTGGTGTCACAGTTGGAAGCTTTGTATGCAACCTTCTCCTCAAGATGTCCGATGCTACTTCCGCTTTCACTTTTGCCCTTGCGAATCAGCACAACAGATGTTAATTGCATGGGCACAAGAGGTCGTTTTGTTTTTAGGAAAACGCAACTGTAGGTTGATTTAAGTGTTTGACTACACAACCAATGCTGTCGTCATCCTGGTGGCTACAATCGCAGTCACTGATGGTGAACATCTGACTGACTTTGTTTTCAGATGTTGGCTCGATAGGCTGACATTTGTTGGGTGACTCCACATTAATGCTAATATTACCTTTTGTCTGCTATAGATGTGTAAATACGCAACCGTTTGCTGATGCATTCGACATTACAATGTTGTAAGTTGATGATATGCCAGTGTTGCTGTGTAATGTCAGACAACGTTACTGACAGAGACGTAGCCTTACTGAATGCAATATGCTTCTCATTAGCGGCAGTGCAACAGGTCAAGTAGCTAAATCAATGTCTGACCAAGAAACATTTTGGGGGTGGCGGAGGATACAGTTTTACTAAATGATGGTTTCGTTTTTTATTCTTTGACGAAAAAGGTTTTCAAAGGTTTAATTTTAGTCCCATTTGTTGTTGGAATTTTTCATTCCCACAAAATTAACTGTTTTAATAGAGCATAAAAATATCCAAATCTACACATTGCTTGTCAGCAAACTCTTAGTTTAGAGTTTGTACAGAGATGCATCATTGCGTCTTGATATACTCAACGCTTCCTGTAGGCACTGCACTTATGTTCAAGTTTATATAGGAGGCTTCTCTCAATATGTAACCATGTGTTACTATTAAACTTACGCTATATATATAAGTGTAACAGCATTTTTGTGTAACAGTTCTGGCATCAATTTGTCTAAAATGTAAAAAACACATTTATCTTGCACAAAGCAACCATAAAAAAGAAATAAAAAAACATAGTGATGTATAAGGAAATAAAGGCTTTATACTGACATCAACCAGTGATGCAGGCATGCCGAAACTCACTGTATGCTGGTCATGCTCACCCCTCCCATTAGGCCATGTTTTTGCATCTCTGCATCAGTGCAGCCCAGCTGGAGCTCACCTGCAGGTTAGGGCCATTTGACACAAACGCTTATCAGATGGTATTATCTGGGAGCTGCCATGTTCGGACCAGCACTGGGCACACACAGGGCCTGATAAGAGGCATCCATGGCAGCTGGTGGGTCATGTTTTCCCTCAGCCCCACTGGACCAGAGAGCTCAGTAGTTGTAAGCCAGTCGGAGGAGTCAGGCTGTGTAAATAGGATAAAGAGAGGCACTGTGGACTTTGCTTTGGTCTTGGATTTTATGTAATGAATGGAATCTGGGCCAGCTCAGCAAGATGGAGAGCGTTTTAGATAGTGATGCTTTGGTTTACTATTGAGTCACGCATGATAGCTGGTGCCATCTTCGAGGACTCGTTGGAGTGGGAGTGCAGATTGGTTTTTGCCAACTACCGCAACATTACAGTCACGTTAAAAATTAAAGACAAATCTGAAAGAGATACAGTTGGTGGTGAATTTCCAGGTAAATGGTCTGGAAATTAAAACATTTCTCTTTCAAGTAGCAAGGCACGTTCTAGTCCAATTGATGACTCTGCTAATATGATCTGAACAAAAAGGAGGTTGGTGGAGCCGTGCGGTTACATAGTGTACCTGGAACAAATACACTTCCTAGCTGTGAGGTTATTAAAATGGATTTAATATATATTTTTTTTATATAACTGGATTTGATTGGGGGTTTTGTTGGCAGCAGCACAACAGTTGACACATCATCAACTTTCAAAGTTGTAACGTAAACAGTTCCTTTTCCGCTAAACTCGCAAACTCCTCAGGAGCCTACAGGTGAGAGACTGACTGTCTGGTAGCCTGGTGAGGACGGAACAACTTGGAGCTCAGTGCTCTTAAGACAGTGGAGATCACCCAGCTCAATCACCTTATGTGACTCCTCAGTCGACACTTTGGAGTCCTTCCACTTCACATCATCACCCAGGACCCTCACCAAGTCCTCACAGCAGAGGATGTACTTCCTGCGGCAGCTGAAGAAGTTCAACCTGCCAGAGACGAGAGAACGATGGTGCGCTTCTACACCGCCATCATTGAGTCCGTCCTTCCCCCGCCCATCACCATATTCAAGAGCAGAGATGACTGGGTGCAATCTACTGTCCCTCCATGACCTGTATGCCTCCAGGACCCTGAAGCGTGCAGGAAAGATTGTGGCCAACAACTACCACCCCAGACACATTCTGTTTCAGACACTCCCCTCCAATAGGAAGCTGTGGTCCATCAGGACCAAAACCTCACACCAGACCAGTTTCTTCCCATCTCAAAATGGCCTCATCAACAAGGCCGGGGCCCCCACTGACACTGTATTTCATTTTAGCACATTGTATTACATATTCCTTTTATTTTGCTATATAATACAATATATTACATTGGTGTAATTACATTACAAAAAACAAGACTTAGGTAATGGCAGAGGAGGGTAAGTGCATAAAGTGCATAAAGCATATGACACTGGATATTTTCCCCTGAGGAAGAACAGATGGAGGAGGAACAGGTGCCCTCTTTTACAAGTCAAGCACAACATAATGGAACAGTCATTATACAATTAGACATTATTTATAAAATTATAAAAGACATTATAAAAGAAACTAATAAAAAACACAATAATAACTACATGAGAAACATCAATCGTAAGTATTAATCAATAGCATCACTGTTAAAAGGCGTACAACAAAGTTTATTCAGGCCCTGAATTGGGTCCCTTAGACTACTCAGGGACACCAGAGTATTTTGTTTATGTTGTGAATTATTCCTTTAAAATGGAGCATAGCATCTACAGTAAAATCTCAGGAAAGCTGTCCAAACTACAGATTTATTTTTGAAACCTCTATGTGAAGATGAAAAATTAGGGTGGTAAGAAGACCTTCATAAATAAATGTTTAAAACCTACTGCATTCCTGCTTCTGGCAAAATCACACTAGCAATGTTTATTTCCTCAATAGACCAACAATGGCTGAAACGTAGGTAGGAGCGGTTGTTAACGGAACAGTGATCCATGAAGCTTTTTCCATTCACTAATATGAGTGACTAGGGAGGAATTGAGATATTGAAACATCTTTGACATATTGATTCTATTATGTAAACCATATAAAAAAAACAAGAACAATAAGAAATGCATACAAAACACAGACATGTATTGTGGTTTTAAAGGCCTGTCAGTATTGTGCTTTATTATATTAATATGACATATGCAAATGTATTCACAATCTTCATACTACTTGCATATACCCCTGTCTTTCATCTACTGTAGATCAGCTGCTACTTTTCTTGTTGTCTGAGCCCTCAGGCCCTGACACTCTTTCATCTTTTAACAATGTTGCTCACACTGAGTCTTGTGATATATATTTTTGCTGATTACTTGGAACAGTCAAACTGGTTACCCCATGTGTTGTTATTCATGTAGATGGCTGATTATTAGAATATTTTCCTGCAAGCGTCAGGTATTGGAGACAGGCAGAGAAGGTGAGAGTTTTAGAGTTGTTAGGGACTGTGCAAAACGTATTAGTGGTGGGGGGACGTAAAGAAAAGGTGGGATTATATGTTTTTCTTTCTGTCGAAGGGAGGGTAGACAAAGATTTTTCTTATCTCTTATTTTTTCTCACCTCAAAGTTATACTTCAGCCTTCTCTTGCGAGATTAATAAAAAAAAAGTAATTATTTTTTCCATCCCAGTCAACTAGCTAACATGACCTATATATCACTTTTAAGGAACCTAGAATACATATCTGACACCATATGAGTGATTCAATGCTATCTGTATCTCTCATGTGTAATGTGTCATTTAAATTTGGCCTCTTTTATAATTTCACGTTAAGCCTTTAATTTCACATCTTTATTCAAAAATAGGGAGTGGCTGGAGTATTCACAATTGTGTAATGCTTGCTATGAATTTGGAAATTGCTAACTCCCCTTCAGTCAGACAACTCACGTTTGAAACGTTTATTACATCAGCAGAATACAGAGTTAGAGTTCGGTGTCTAGGTTCCAACCTCATCTGTATCTCCCCAATATCTCTATGTAAACATATCTGAGGAGAGTGGTGAGCAAATATCTTCACTTGCTTTGTTTAAAAGTGAAAATATAAGATTCAACCCCCCTCTCCAGTACATTTTAAGCCAGAACATGCTCTGGTTTGAATGTTAAAAGCAGATTTTAATACTGAGAGCATCATATGGGTGTGATTCTATTTTCTCACCTGCAGTTGTATCAGTTACATATAAAGTCCTCATTCAAAGCTGGAATATTAAATTGCATTACATTTGATTTCAATGTACATGTTACTCATCTGCTCCCTGTGTTAGTCAGTCGTGTCACTACCATGTGGGGAATTTGCACGCTGTGCTCTTAATATGTACTACATGTGCACTCAAGAGCAGAGAAAGTGTAGTGGAGAAAGCAAGGCTGTGCACATTCAACAGCCAGGCAACTGTAAACACACACACGCACACACATACACACACACACACACACACACACACACACACACACACACTGTGTTGGTAGGATTGTTATTACAGCTATGCAAGGCTGCTGCAAATAAATAAAAATCGAACCCCAGAAAGGTTCTTTAGAACTCATTGTATGTGTCGCTTGGCTTTTTAATAGATTATGTTGAGTTACACAGGTTTCTTGGTACAGTGTTCCCGACAAATGTCTGCTCCATACTGAGCCACTGTTGAATTCTGTGGGTCATTTGCATATAGATAGCACAATCAAAGAACTGCAATGACACTAGAGTTAGCCCTTTTAGATTGCTTAAGTTTCAAAATGATGATTGGATGAAAGCCGATGATTAACAGGAACAAGTTCAATCAGTTTCCTGTATGATAACAAGCAATAATGAAAATAAATACCAGAGAAGGGAAAGTGAAGGGCAAACAGGTCAGCGTTCTTGGTATTCAGAGCAGGGTGAATGAGCAATCAGCATAGAAGGTCTAAGCATAAAGATGCCCTAACATCCTTAAAGACAAATTGTGTGTTTATGTATGGTGTAGGCTATTAGTTCAGAGCGTGTGCATACATCTTTGGGCTTTGTACTCAGCCGCTGCATGAAGGCTGGGGTCCCAGCACAGTGCCGGCATGCTCTGCATCTCAATAATACCATTAGCATTCAAGGTCTGTAATCTCTGCTGGACTACAGAATACTGGCAAACTAATAGTGGGCTTGATTAGACAAATGCAGTGAAAACATTGATTTGATTGCACGCGTCTTTCTTTTGATGTGTCTGTAGTTACTCTTATGTATAGAAGGAATAAAGTGACTTAGCTGTGACATTGTGGAGGAGCGGCATTGCCTTTGTCTACTGAAAAGTGGTATTACCTTGCAGGAAAATGGGTGTAAAAATGTTCCTGTGCACTGGGTGGCAGTGTTAGCAAAGGGATTCTTGTTATGGTAACTTGCACTTAATGTTGGTGATTACTTCCAGGAAAGTATAATTAACAATTGTTTTCCTGCTCTCCCATGTGTTTCCATTTAGACGCTCATGGTAACCTGCCCCATATAAGGACATAAAAGGCAAACTCACGACGGAAGAGTTTTTGCAAGTTCAAAACACAAGACGATTCACCATCATTCATTCATCCACCTACCACGTTTTTTTGGTGTGTTTTTGTTATAGATGAAGATGTGCAAGACAGTCAGCAGGTGGTAAAAGAAAGAAACTTGTATGTGCAACATCATTACACCTTTATTCAAGAGCAGAGTTGTTAGAGATTGTGTTGTCCAGAGGAACTCTGTGTTTCTTCTGACATACTGTTGCCTTTGTGAAAGGTCAGGTAAGCAGCTGTGACATTGTTCCACTCACCAAATGTCACAATGTCCCAGGGGTCGACGTGACTGACAGGGGACCTTATCTGGTGGGATAACACCACTTCTGGTGGAGGTCTTTGCAAGAGTTGTTGCTGGTGGAGTGGTTAAGACTAATCATGGCCCCCAGTTTTAAGGTTTGATATCATTAGACCAGCATTTTGCTTTGCCATTATCAGGATTCAAGGTTATTTTTTCAAGGTTTGGTTCAAGGCTATAAATCTCTGCACATCACCCCATGATTGGAATCACAATACAGAGTAACATACAGAGTTGTGGAATATCATAAGGAAGCTAGGCTAAAGTCACAGATAGGACTAAGCAACAGCTAACAACAGCTTTTAGCCTGTTATCGTGCTAACATTTGCAAATTAGTAATTAACACAGGCTGATGGGAATGTCATTAGTTTGGCATTTAATCACAGTTTGGAAGTATTGTACAAATCAAAGTTTTGACCTGATGATGGTGGTAGATGAATTGTGATTTACCAAAGTTGTTAGAATATATCCTGAAGGGGAAATTTTATGGAAGTCCAGTTGCTGAGCTATTTCTCTGCCTAATTTTTGGACTGTCGGACCGACTGCCATAGGCTACTATGTGGCAAGCTAGAAAATATTCTTTGTGGTAATTACAAATTTGACCAAATAAGTACACAACTCAGAACACCAAGGACATACTGGTTTCTTACCAAAAATAAGTTGTATATATTTGACAATCAGAGTTATGCACCATTAAAATCTCTGAAAGCTGCAACAAAATTAGATTTTGCTCAGAAATGTACTTTTTATGTAATATGATATCGGCTAATCCAAAGAGTTAGGCTTTGAGGAACTGGTGCTTTAAAAATGTCATTATTTTGGGTTTGAATGAAGAGTTTAATGGATTCTGGTCTATGAATTCTCATTCCCATTTACTAGTTCTGCGGGAACTCTCTATCCTTTAAGTTTGTTGTGAACAAAAATGCTCACATTTAAAAAATAGTAGCACAACTATCGGCAGCTTCAATACAGGATTAAGAGTAAAGGTACTTCAAAGTCCTCGATTGAACTCAGAAACGCATTAACGAACAGTGATTCATGTAGAAGTGGATCACCAGCATGTCCTCCCTCTCCTCCTCCTCATTCAGCTTGTCTCTTCAGCCCTGCAGCCGCTGTCGACCCTTTGTGCTTCTTCTGTTTCCTGTCACCTGTAGTGTCACTATTAAAACAATGTTCCAGTACATGTGACCTCCCTTCTCTCTGCCCTGTGCCCTCTCTCAACACATTGAGTAGTTTGCATTTGAACCATGCCTGAATCACGACTGGCTGAATACCTGATGAGTAAGTAAAAGAGAAATAGAAAAGAGGATAGAATTATAAAGAAATAATACTCTGTTGGAGTGAAAGCACTTACCGTATTTCCTCAAACAAAAGCAGGGAGTCAATTAAGGGCCGGGCCCCTAGTAACGGTTGGGGGTGCCAAACTGTGTGTTGTAGTAACTTACCAGTGCCACAAGATGGCTCAAAATCTCCCAAAATAATGTTGCATTGGCTAAAAATGGTTTTCAGAGGACAGTTGATGAGCGCCACCGGGTCACCATCCTGCAGGTCATTACCGTCTGCGAGGGTATTTTTCAGGCGGCGATGCAACAAGTTCATTTCCAAATACATTTCACCATCTCCGGGGATAAAGAACTCAACGGGGCCTCTATCAGTAATGGTGGATAAAGGTCTATCTTCGATAGAATGCTGCGTTTTAGGGACAAAAAATAAATCCAGATCCCCCATAGTACACTCAGATTTATCATGTAACAGATGTTTTCTCATCAATATTCCTTCCTTTCCAATGTTTCTAAAATCTATCCTCGAAAGGTACTCCATAGTTATCTTTGAGTCTGTATACGTAGGAAAGTGGGAATGCAATCGGATATTGAAAACACTTTGTCCTTAAAACTCTGGCATCAAGCAATCCTCTCAACTTGGATATTCTGACTTGATCTCCCATCTCAATATTCATCTTTAATTTATCCTTGTGATGGCTGGAAAAAGTACCATACAGGTTGGGAAACACTTGAAAGGCATTCTCCGATGTCACCTGCATAGGCGTCATTTTTATACTTTTGTGATAACTGTGGTTATAGCTTATATAGAGGTATCGTCGGGTGTTTTTAGCCATAAAATATCTCCACATTCTAGTTTTTAGCACGTTATTAAATCTTTCAATCACAGAAGCCTTTAGATCACTTCTTCATTAAAGCCTCAAAACTCTTTACCGGCATCTGTTTGCAGCTTTTCCAGCATCTGACTGTCTGGACTCAACGGCCCTAACCACCTCGGCGGCATTTTTTTTTTATAGACACAAGCGTAAGTCTTGATATGTCTATGACCGTTAATAAATAATTAAACCCGTCATTATGTTCTGCGAAGGCTTGCATGTCACAAAGGTCGGCTTGAAATTGGTTTAAAGGCCTAAGGACAAACACTCTTTTTCTTCTACGAGATTTCTTGTAAAATGTGTTCTGACAGGTTTATGCAGAGTATAGGCGTCCTGCTCTGATAAAAAAAATCTTTGACGTTTTCAAATTTGACTTACTTGCCCGTTTCATCTCGCACAGCCGTGCATAGACGTTCTATTCCTCCAAAGCTGGCTGGATGAGCGGGGTTGCAATACACTTTTTTCATGAAATGTTTCTCAGCCATCCTGTTTGCTGTCCTGCCTTCTGCAGTCTCTGATGTTTTACTGAAAAACACAGACAAGAGGGTGCTTCTTTATTCTATTTTTATTAAATACATCGTTTACAAAATAAAAAAAACAATGCAATGTAAAGGGTATGAATTTCTTTATTACTAAACACAAGGGTATCAAAAGATATCACATTGGACAATGAGCTAAAAACTACATTATGAATATAAGAGTAGTATATGTTTTTAATAAGACAAAACTAACATTTTATCCTTTTTAAAGCCTGGTCTAATATGGGATGACCTAGAGTATAGTGAATAGTATAGTGAGAATGTAGTGGAGAAATGAAAAATTTCCGAGATCATCTTTCTGCATTTAAAAAATACTCTTTATTTCAAGCCCTCTCTTGTGGATAATAACTCTTATTCCTGGCAGGTCACTGTAACTTTGTCCACATGGGCTCGCCTGACCGCAGACGTATTTAGTTTTCCCAGAATTTGCGTCTTATCTGCAAGTAAACAACCAGTTCAAGATGAAATGTAGAGATAAACATATTTAAACTTGTATTACTATTATAATATATCATACATATATGAATATACCTAGGATTATATACTACATAATCTTCTCAATTCAGTCACGATATTCATAGACATGTTGTTTTGCAGATAAAGACACGCAACATCGACAAACAAGGCATACAGGGTGAACAAATGGCAAACTTTTATAACTTTCACCACATCCTTCCTGATCAGGTTTTTGTACATGTCGTGGATAACGTCCTAGATCTTACTCGCTGATTTTATTTCGTGTAACAGCATCTCTGGAACAGTTTTGACTCTGACCTCATCCGCTTGGATGTTGCACATCAGCCGGTAAAAGTGGGCTGAGTAGAAATCATCCTTGAGTACTTCCACACACTTGTGTCGTCTCTTGCTAGGGTGGTTGGTCCGACATCTATGGTAGGAGTCTTTCCGGTAGTTACGCAGAGTATTGTTGAGCAGATGGAGCATTACAGTTTTTACAGCGTTGATAACAATGGAGGACACCCATTCATTGACTTCATCTCCCTCTGGGTTTCCTCAACTAGGAGGAGATGCGGGAGAGAGAGGGGGCATCAATGGGGACAAATGTGAGGAAGAGTCAGGCACCTGGTATTCCTCTAATCCGTCGTCAATATTCTTTGAGCCGGGGGAACCGGCGGGTGAGTCGCACTGATCCGGAGAGGGTGGATTCAGAGAAGGGTCTGTCGGATGCTCATCCTTCACTATCCTCATACGAGCGGACTTGGGAGAACCACAAGTCAGATACACAGGGGCCAACACAGACAAGACAGGAAGGCTTTAAAAATAAAACAGGAAACACCGTTAACCTAGACCATAAACCTTGACACAAGCATCAGAAATATGCTCATTTGTACAAGATGAGCACACAGCTGGTATTTCAGATAAGCATGCTCAAACACAAGCTAATATTAACTAAGCAAAGAAAATGTGCAACTGCAGCCACACTCTTTTCACTCAATCGCTGTCTCATTTCAGATTTGTTCCCATCGGAAATATTTTGTGGGCTCATACCAGCACTATTGACCATTTTGGCCCTGTCTTAGGGTTAGTGATGATATCTGCCCCCACAAACCTTAAATGCTTCCACTGACTCGGCAAAATCTTTTAATTAGAATTGACTTACTGTACCTTGTAGTGCCAGTGATTCCATACTGCATCTTCGCCACTCTCCCTGAAAATTGTTTTTCAGGGCAGATGTCAGCGGCAGGATTTAAAATGACAGGAGACTTAATACACAGCAGGGAAAAAAAGCAGACAATGAAAACGTGAGACCAGGAATTGTCTGACATTCGAACAGTGTTGTTCAACAAACACTCCAGAAAACAGGGAAAGACAAACCTAATTTCCTTTATGATATGTTTAAATTAATTTTAAACCCTCCCTTGTGCTCAGCCCTCTGTTTAATGTCAACAGACTTGACAATTTCCTTAATCACAAATTAACCTCATCAAAGATGATTAACATGTTACATAATCAGAGTTCTGGTTCCTGTTCATCATGCTTTTCCTGTCCTCTGCGATCCACCTGTAGTCATTCTGCTTGAGGCAGACTCCCTAGATTGTACCTCTAGATACTTTCAACAAATTAGTACTTGCGATTAAACCAAGATGTTGGATATTCTACACTCTCAATGCTAAGCTCATTATGGGGCTCCTTTTCAGTAGATCCACCTCTGTTCACTCTCATTAATCTCTTTCCTCTGGTATTGTGCCCTCAGCCTGGAGCAAAGATTAAAACCCTGATCATCCTTGTTCCTGAAATCCTTAACAATCACAGACCAATATTAAATCTCCCATTCATCTCTTAAGTTTTGGAAGACACTATCTAGGTCTATCTAGGAAAAGAGGGTCTTCTATAGACAAGCTCCTATAGAGAAGGTCTTAAGTTAAGAAACATGAGCAGATGTATTAGGGGCATGTAATGTGAAGTTAGTCCAAGCTGTGTTTTTCTACATATTTATTAGATTGTGAGATCTGAAGGATTAAGATGTATGGCAGAAAATTGTGTGGGGTTGGAAGCTCCAAAATGTGATGTTATTGCTAGAAAGTTTGTCTTCCACTTAAATAACTTGGAAGGAAACATTTTTGTTTAACGTGTGACTGGACACAATGTACTTACTTTGCATACATCTTATCACCCTATCCAGCAATGGGCGATATTAACTATTTCTAACTATATTTATTTTTTAACTATATTTATTTGACATTTGATCCTTTCTGCTCGGTTGTGATTGTACTTGATATGCAATTTTTTATTTTTTATTATAAACTTACATTTGCAGCCTCTTCTGTTTGATTACTAGCTTAGGTGTACCACAAGGTTCAGTATTGGGCCCATTGTTATTTTCTACTCAAGCGATATCTCCTGGTAAAATCCTCTAAGTCATTCAATTTTAATTGATTTTCTTTGTCGTCTGTTAAATGTAAAGCACCTTCAATTGCATGGTGAAATACAAATAAATGTGCCTATTTATGATTTCACATTTTACTGATATGATAATGACACCCGAATGTACAAGGCCAATGACCACACAACATGTTCAAGTTTAAAATTAACTGTTGTCAATTCTTTTTCTAAAATCTCTCCACCAATGTTGTTGTTTAAAAAAAAGTTATTAGTAAATTAGTAGATGTGGTGACCAGATGTCCTTTTTTAGCATTTGTCCTGTTGTTCTGTCAATGTTTTGCGCTTTCGAAAACACATTTTAACCAGCAATCACCTGGTGTATGTGTCACCATACAAGCAGGATAGGATATATACTGATCATGAACACTGCTCTACATATTCAAATCAACAACAGCTGTGAGGGACAGCACAGCTGCAGCGTCTCAGAACACACGGAGAAGGTGACAGAAAGGCAAAGTTCAGATTCTCACACAGATTTAACACATGAAAGGACAATCTATTATCATAATCAAACCGTGACTTTTGTTTCTGATGACTGGTACATTGAAATTAGGTGCAAATGCATTCTTATAAGTGTTTGACTATAGGCCTAGCAAGAAAGATGTCATATTTCTCATGCTTTGTATATCAGTAAATATTATAAATGAATCAAGTTACATATACTTGCATTGGCATAAATGCTATAGTTATTATTGTTATAAAATAGCACAGTTTTTATTGAAAGCACACAGCATATTTAGCCCTTTTCTTTTAAACTGTAATGGATTTGATTGGAGGCAAAAACACTACTTTACATCTAGCACCTTCGAGCATGAACTCAACACTGGGCATCACACAAGAACATTTATTTAAGTATTTTTAAATAAATGTTATTTTTTTTTGGGCGGATGTTGAGGTTCTCTGCGACCTGCATGAACACCCTGAGGGAGCTGTTGAAGTGTAAAAATCATCCCAGCAACTATTGAATTGTATAAGCTTTCATGCCAACATAATGATACCAATTAAAGGTACAAAACAAAGGTGTCAAACCTGTCAGTAAAATGGCAAGCTATCATAAGGCTTAGTTCCATTTCATTTCTTATTTTTATTTTTTGGTGATTTCAGTAACACATTTAAACTCCAAATAATAATAATAATAATAATAAATTATATAGCACTTTTCATACAAGAAATGCAGTTCAAAGTGCTTTACAACAAAGATATTAAATGCACCAAGTGCTTAACACAATAGAATGCCATACAACAGAAATGCAGTTAAGAAAAATAAAACTTGAAAGAGTTTAAGAAATGGCAAACATAGAAATAGCACATTAAAAAGAAAACAGAAAAAACAGTTAAGAAAAGTAAAACCTGGATAGCTAAATTTAAAATAATGTTTAAAAATTCATCCTTCACCCTGATTCTTTCCTCTTCCTCTCTTTATCTTTTTTCTATTTCCCCTTTCTCTTGCATCTCTGTCTAAAATTTCAGACTAATCTCACTGATTTACCTGGACTAATCTCGCTGAGTCCCATTTACCCGGACTAATCTCATTGATTCCCGTTTACCCGGACTAATCACACTGAGTCCCGTTTACCCGGACTAATCTCATTGAGTCCCGTTTACCCGGACTAATCTCATTAAGACCCGTTTACCTGGACTAATCACACCGAGTCCCGTTTACCCGGACTAATCACACTGAGTCCCGTTTACCCGGACTAATCACACTGAGTAACGTTTACCCGGACTAATCACACTGAGTAACGTTTACCCGGACTAATCACACTGAGTCCCGTTTACCCGGACTAATCTCACTGAGTCCCGTTTACCCGGACTAATCTCACTGAGTCCCGTTTACCTGGACTAATCTCACTGAGTCCTATTTATCCCGACACAATCGCATGGTGTCTGTTTTGCATTCACTGACTACTCTCTTTCTCCCTTATAACCTTGACTTCTTCCTCGCGTCTCTTAAAATAAAATTATAAAATTTAAAATAATGTTTAAAATCAACTAAAAAGGATATTGCAGATAGCTAATTGAAGGCTAAAGTGAAAAAATTAGTTTTAAGCTTGCTCTTGAAGATGTGTAGCGAGCTGGCTTCCCTGATATCTGTTGGCAGTGTGTTCATATTATTCATATGTATTCATATGAAGGCTATTATATATGTTTATACCCCTGTGTAGAAAGGCACAGTAGGACCACAGGCCTGAGCCCCTTGTGGATTTTGCTCAAAATAAATTGTAATTATATGAAAAATGGTTCTGTTAAATCACTTGTATGTGACATTTTAAAGTACTCCACCCATTTAGCGTTGCACTCAAACTCAATGCAGCAGAACCAGAGATATTGCCTTTTTAATTCCATGCATTCCTCTTCCTCGTCAAGACCTGGCGCCAGATGAGAACTGACACCACCTCACTTTACCAGTGCCAGGAAGCCAATCAGTCTTCCCAGGGTATGGTGCACTCGTGTAAGGATGCCATTAAGTCATGAATGCAATCAATACAGAACCAAATATCACAGCTGTTATAATTAGTGATGGGCCTGCTACACAGAAAGCTGTTGGTTACACTTTCCCTAAGGATTCAGACTTTAGGCTGTGTGTTCTTTTGTTCTTTCACATTCCTAAGTTGGAGAACATTTCTCAAGCTATTTTGTGTGTTTTCACCAGCATGTCCTCAGCCCTGGAACAGCAGATACACAAACAGGAATAACAGAGGGTGGCGTAGCCTTCCCCAGGGCACCACTCTACAACACACACATGCTCACACAAGCTGTATTTGACTCTAAGCTTAGACTTGGATGTGTTTGGTAAATAAATTGACACCCACTGATATGCAGTTTTGTCAACTGCATGCCTGGAAGATATGACTGTTCGCTGTTTGTTTTTATGTCCATGGAGATATTACTTGTGTAGCTGACTCTGAGATACTGGTGACTCGCGGACAGAAGAACGCTTCAAATCTGCTATGAAAAGATGAATTAATTCATGAGCGAGCCTTTGGAGAAGTCTGTTTTAAATCAAAGAGTAAATGAGAACAAATGTCATTTAATCTGCATTTTAAACATCAACGTTTTAAGCGTGCAGCATAGTAGAATGAGATTAGGTCACAATATCGAATGCACACTGTCAAAAGCATCACCTTTTTACTTTACAACATACAACTAAACTGATTATTTGGTGGTATCTCCAGCTGAGACTCCAGGTGGTTCAGCATTTCTTGGTTTGTCACCAAGAAGCTTAGTGTCTTGCAATGCCATGCCCTAATCTGCTGATTAAAATATCAAAAAGGTTTGCAGCTTCCGCAACTTCAGCTTTATGCCTCTCATGTTGGTCTTTCTGGTAGATCAGCAGCATTTCACACAATGGACAGAATACAGCAGAGAGCCCAGGCTGAGATGTCAGATAATCCCACTGCAGAGATGGACTGTATTAGTTACAGATAACATGCTTCATTTCTCTGTTTGGCACAGTGTACCAGTGGCTGAGAAAAGGACTGGCAAGCTCTGACTGCAGGAGCTGCCAAAATGACTCCCCATGTGACCTCACTATGTGATACAGACAAATGCTGCCAAACCCAGAGGTAGGATCCTCAAGAAGATGAGGGGAGGCAGCAATAGAGGCATCAGCAGGTACAGACAGATAACAGACTTTCAGAAATTCCCTGTATACAGAACTGTGAGTTTTAATCCACCTTATTTTAGATACAAACATTTTTGATGGCAGACACAACAAGACTAAGAGTCTACGGCCAAGCCGTGCATTATGACTCTTGTCCATCAAGAGCAAAGGAGGTAGTCAGATGAAGTTATTATAGAGCGAGTCCACGGAGGGAGGAGTTTGGGGTGTATGGACAGGACAACAAAACGAGGGACCGCTATTCTTCACCTGTTTCCATGATCAATCCCTAACCTTGATCAAGTGGTTATTATTGTAACCGTGATGACAAAGGTCCCCCAACATATATGCAGTGATAACTTTCACCCAAACCATAATATATTTGTGTAATCTTAATAAAGTACTTGTTTTAACCCAAACCTTGTTCTTTCTCTAAACCTAACCATGTCATTTTTGTTCCTGAACCTAACAAAATCTCAATCACAATGTTGTCACATCATAAAACAGGTTTTGTAATGGTTTTGGAGAAACTGACAAATGTCCTCGTCCTGTTGATAGGGGCTTCAGATCAGAAAACATGGAAAAACTATGTATTTTGTCATTTAATTTGGAGGACTAAGAGTCATTTTGGGTGTTTGAGATGCTCAGAAAATCTTTATCGTTTTGTAATGATGGTTGTGAGGAAGTGCAAACTCCCTCCCTGGGTTAATCATGGTATGTCATCATGTTGACTGTGTCCCTTAGGTTCACCAGGTGGTTCCCGTTCCTGGTGATTAAGACTCCTACTGAGAGAGGAAACCAGGTGGGCTGTATTAACCAGGCCGATTGTCCCATCAGAGACTCGTACCCTGATAGGCCAGTTGGGGATTGGATGGGCGGAGCTTGGGGTTTATATGACGGTGGCTTTTGGGGTTTAGGGGGATTCTTAGGTGCAGAGTGAGA
>JAVQJF010078504.1:0-34057 GCA_036023855.1 Gadopsis marmoratus | reverse complement strand
CCGATCGGGCGCGTGCGTCCCGTTTAACACCGGGGATGTGGATTAAGCCTCTAATTCTGAAAACTTGTGACCCCCCCCCCCCCTCCTCCTGCAAACCATAGACACCCACAGTTTATTTATGTGGAGGAATAATTCTGCTTTAAGACCTTAAAACTGTAAAAAAAAAAAAAAATCCTCGGGCTTGCATTGACTTCCTGAGACGTTTTAGTGTTATCTCCCCCTCAAAGTTCGCAATGTCACTGTATCGGCTTCGACTGATACAAGCCGGTTTAAGTCTACATGTCAAAGGGAGATGAGCAGCACAGTTTAAAGAACAGGCCTTAATCAAGTCTGTTATTGAATTTGCCAATGTCACAGTATTGATCCGGCTTTTTGATTAAGATATCAAGCTGCATTAGGCCTGATTGACTTTTTTGTTTTGTTTTGTTGTTGCAGGGTTACAACAAAGTCCAAAAGTGCTCCTAACGAGCATATTCCTATAATTCTTATAGTGTGCGCGAGCTTTCTCTTCTGCAAGTCTCCGGCATTTGTATTGTGAAATTAACAGGCGGACCAAAACAACCAAGCTGCCCTGCGCGCCTTTGTGTATTAAAACCCTTTCTGCTCCAAAAACCATAATACACAGCATTTGCAATTTAAAGATGCCGCGTAAGTGACTCGTCTGCCGGGACAAAGCGCTGCAGGTGCAGGTGTTGCTGTGGGCTGGTGGAGTCCGTGGGCTGCACATGTAACGTTGCCGATGTCAGCATAACGGAATCTATTGTCTGTGTGATGTTTGTCGCCACATGTTCATTGAAACCACACAGGGGGAATACGAGCACCTGGGATGGCATCCTATTACTAATAGAGAGGGATCACACTCCTTCAGAGTTTCTGGAGAGGTCATTAATGGTGGATATACGCAGCATTTAAAATCGCTTCGTTTTCTATTTGCGCTGCCTTAATGGGCTAATATCCCTGTGCGGTTCTTATTGGCCTGCATCGGAGCTTTTCAGTGATATGTTGTACTTTTTTAAAATCGCTATAATGTCGTTGCAGGGATTTATGCTCAATTTTAACTTTATATTGTTTCCTGGTCTGCTTTACATGCATTTATTGGGCTTTGTTTCACCACGATAAGGCCACCATTTCCAATTGAAGTGTTTTAGTACTCAGAAATTAGCTTGTTCTGAAATGTATGCCCTGCTGTGGCATCCTTTCCCCAAATTTGCTAGAACTGTAACATTCATATAACGTAAATAAATCCCCAACAAGCGTGTCTGTGTATTCAAGAGCGAGCGATGACCTATTTTACATTTATTTCTTATAATATTCAAAGGATAGTTTAGGTTTAAAGAAAAAAAGAAAATACGTTCAAAATGTAATTTTGAACTGTCTTATTTTTAAATAACACACAACACGTGGAGACAAATGTGGCAGGATTTGAGGCTGAAATAGGAAAATCTGCAGCCGTCCTGCTATAGTTTCTAGTTTCTGTGAGTCAATACACACTAGTTCAATACACTCGTATCTCTTTCATTTGGCCTGCTCTGGGGTTTCCTTTTGGGAAGTCTAAACTGGTGCATTTCTTTCCCCGTCTTTTAGCTCAAATTGGTAAATGTGAGAATGCAGCTGTTTCAGAAGGCGAGCTCGTCGCGCCCCTTCGTGCCTATCAGCTGTCGTGTCGGGCAAATGTTTGTGCGCAGTAATCGCGTAATAAACACGCCTTGATCACGCGTGTTTCAGTCCTGTAAAATGTGCTTTGATAGAGACAGTGGATGGCCGATAAGAGCCGAGAGCCACAATGTAATTAGTAACCAGCGCTGCCTCCTGACCACTTTGATGTTCTCCTATCAAGACCCTGCCTGCCTCTCGGGACCTATTGATTAAATTCCATTTCTCTCCAAAATGCAACGCTGTGATTTGATTTTCCTAATATGTTTGATTTTTTTTTTTTAAGACAATCAAGACTGAAACCAGATTGTCCCCCAATGAAATAGCTAGTCCCACGTGTCCGGGACTGTCAGTGTTTTTGCGCAGATGCTAAAAAAAACAGTGTCGAACGTCAAACATATTTGTCTGAAACAATAAAAGGAGGGATCTCGATGGAAAGATGGAAAATAAACACGATCTAAAATCGCGGGTTATACGTGTGTAGATAAAAATCCCAGTTTTTACAGGAGAATTTATAAAATAAGACTCAATCATGTTTTTACCTTCATCAGTTTAGCCTACTATATATATTTATATATATACATATATATATGTTTTAGGCCATAGCCCTGCATGTTTATGGCTTAGTCAGCTCAATCTGGAGATGATGCATTTTACATTATATAACAGCTTAATTGTAGATTATTACAGACTCATGACTCCCCTTCTGAAGTTTCGTGAGATCGTTGATTGGGGGCGTCAGATGGGCCTATCACCGGCCCGAGAAAACACCTGGAATTCACACCTTTCAAATCCACCCCTCCTGGCCTCCCATTGGTGGAGCCCCCACATATATCCGTCACTCTACATCACCGGGAGGATGACAGCGGCCTGCAGCAGAGCCACACCATCATCACCGCCCGCAGCCATGCGTTTCAGCCACGACCCCGCCGCCTTCCGGCTGAACTGCGCCGTGTTCGAAAGCGACGACGGGGAGCAGATGGCCGAGGTCCGCTGCCCGAGTTCAGGCCCCTCCAGCCCGCTGTCCGTCAACTCGGACTCCAGCTGCGCCAGCCCCGAGGCCAAGTCTGCCTCCGCGCAGCAGAGAGTCAGGAGGCCCCTGAACGCCTTCATCATCTGGACTAAAGAGGAGCGCAGACGGCTGGCGCATCTGAACCCAGACCTGGAGAACACGGATCTGAGCAAAATACTCGGTAAGACTTTGAATAACAGACTTCAAGTGTTAATGCAACCAGTTGTTGCTAAAGTTGCAGTCCCCCCTTGGAGATCTTCCGGTGTTAAACATATTAGAAATGTTTCTAGTTCTTTTCTTTCCTAGATAATGTCTCATAATACTAGTTAATAGCCCCAAATTTGCTGAGTAAGGTTAACATGTGAGCTTTTCTTAGCTGCCATTGGCCAGTTTTGTATGCAGATCATTAACCCCACTGTGCTCCTGCAGGAAAAACCTGGAAGGCCATGTCTCTGGCGGAGAAGCGTCCCTACATGCAGGAGGCTGAGCGTCTGAGGGTCCAGCACACCATCGACTATCCCAACTACAAGTACAGGCCCCGCAGGAGGAAGCAGCAGAAGAAGAGCTCCAAGCCTCAAGGTGCAGATGCCTCCTCGTCTCTGCCCTCGCTCTGCAGCTCAGGCTTTGCTGTGCCCTACAACCTCACCTACCTGCTCCAGAACCAGCAGCAGTCCTACCCAAGCACGCCCGCTTTCCCAAACTCCCCAGTTAACTTCACCCCTTTGCGCAGCCGATACCCAAACATTCCGGTTTTTCCAGACCCAGCAGCAGACGTTTTCCAAAATAAGCCTGAGGTGTACCCAAACCCTTCTGCGTACGCTGCAGAGCCTCAGGTGCATTTTCAGCACGGGCACATGCAGTATGGTTTCTCAAACTCTGCAGGTCCCCACGTGGATCAGGGGGAGTCCAGGGTGTACGGGGGCATGCTGGGCCCCACTGGGCCCTCCCTGGAGTGTTATCTGGAACAGGTTCAGCTGGACATGCTGTACGATCTGGACCGCAGCGAGTTCGAACAGTACCTGGGTCCGAGTTCTCACAGGTCTGATTCGGTGGATCCCAGCAGCTACCATCAGCAGAGCAGCCACAGAGAGAGACGCTCGCTGTCATAAAACCACTAACAAATGGTGTATTTATATAAATTATTTCAGCGTATACAGCTATACAGTGTATATTGTGCATTTTGGTTTTGAAAAGATTTGTTCTTAAATTACTTGTGTATTGTCTTTCAATGTAATTATAATGTATGAATAAACGACTAATTCAACGTACAACGTTTGTGTTCTTATAAATATCTTAAAAATGAGAGAAGCTGCGAGATTAAAAGACTAAAACACACACAAAATTCCTTGTTATTTTTCATATAGCAGGTGTTAAAAGACCACTCCAGTGATTTACAATCACACTTTCATAAAGTTGAGACCATTTTTATACAGACTCGACAAAATGCATGCAGCAAAGGCCAAAAGTAAACTGACCTTTGCACCCTAGAATGGGTCAAGACTGCAAAAACACTGGATCCTACATTTCCCATAATGCAACTAGATAGCAACTTTGCAGGTCCTTCAAAAAGCTCAACAACCTTCTGGTATAAGTTCGCCATCTGGCAGCCCAACCTGAGATAAGCCCTAATAACATCGTCAGGGGTTATCTCAGATAGAGACTTTTATTTTGGTAAACTGCCCTTTTTTCATCAACATATTGTGTAACCATGTGCTGCTATTTGGCTTCCTAGAGGTCCACGTAAATTAAAGTAAAGTGTCTTCAAGTAAAAGTAAAATCTTTACATGCATTGCGACTCTCCTCAGCTTAGAGCTGTTGTTTGTTTTTCTGTAAACTGCATCATGTGTCCTTTATGGTTATTACAAGGAATTCATAATTGTTTGTTCATCTTAATAAAGAATGAAAAAAGACAAAGCTCCAGAGCCACAGAAAACATTACACGACAGTTTCCACAGGATGACTCCGCATGACGAAGGAAGAAAACCGATCTTGATCTGTAGAAGAGTGCTCTTTGAGATGATCGCTGCAGCTATACTGCCCGCCCTTTGGCAGAAGCCAAGCTGTTGACACACTGTTATATCTCAATCCTCATGTCTTTCTTAGCTCAGAGGGGGAAAGTAGGGTGGGCGCCAGGGCCATAAACTTCCCAGCTTCCTGTTTCATTTTAAAACACTTCACAAAGGCTCTAAAAATATGCCATAAATTGACATATCTCCAAACTCATTAGGCTTTGGCTGCCAAATGTTGACCCATTTGGGAAACTGTTTACTTCTCTGCCCTCTGTTTTCTGTGTGAGAGCCTTGAACTCTGTCCTGGACAGATATAACATGTCAGGTGCTGCAAGGATGAACCCCTTTAATGCTCCAGAGGTAAATAAATGTGAAAGAAACAAACAATCCTGCATGCTGTCAATCAGTTGTATCAGTGAGTATGTGATCCAAGTGCTCTTTATCTAATGGTAATATAATATATATCAAAAGTTATATGCAGGGCAATCAGCAGTTTTTTGTGTGATGGATCCTATTCTTTCTAAGGAATTACTGACTTCAGATACAAGAAAACTAAGTGTAAGTCTCTGTGACGTTGCACCATATCCAGTGATCAGAGTGAAGTGCGTCAGTGTCCACATCTGTTATTGTGCTTAAATCTTCCATGAATAAATCTGCAAAATGTCCACAAATTATGCTGATATATTCATTTAAAAGAAATAACATTTGTTTTATTGTACTGACAACAATTTACAATCAGAAAAATTTGTATTTCATGGCATATTCAGTTTTTGTAAAATATTGCTAACAACATACAGTACAACGTTTACCAGTAATGGACATTTTTAGAGAGTTTGAGCGAGTGTTTGTTTTTATTATTACAAAGTCATCAGGCTTGGTGGTGGGTATGAATTTACGCAGTTCTGCTTTGTAAGCCTCAGAAACGTAAGTGAATAAAGAAATATGATTACCTTTGAAAACTCCATAAGCAAACCACATGCTGAGAGAAACATATCTGCCCTTAACTTCATGAAAATATAATGTTTTGGGGATTCTTTTTGGAAATGAGTCTGCAGAGGGAAATGTTATGAGTCAGTGATGGAAATCTGATCTTGAGGTGCTGGAGGGAAATGGACGAGCACAGCGGCTGAGGGAAGGATGACCTTGCTCGGACGAGAGAGCAGAAGAGCTGATTAGGAAAGTGAAGACCTGCTGCAACCCAACGCCACCTCAATGAGCGGAAGAAATCTGACGTCAGTTCAACTCCCAAGGCAATATTACAAAACACACTGCGATGTGAAATGCAGAAATGTTCTGCAGTGAAAAGTAATAATGTGAATCACACATGATGATATGGAAATAGTATGGATTTATGTTTATATCAGTGCTTGTTTTCCCTCTTTGAGTACCTTGAACTCAAGGCAGTTTGTTTAGCATGTTGTTTTTCTCAAGGCTTGGCCCCTCAGCAACAGTTAATGACCAGTTGCAGGAACTTCCTGAAGGAAAAACAACGGGATGAAATCAGTGTTTTCAGGTGAAAAAATCATCAACAATAAACAGTGATGGAAATGGCAGCTGGACAAATCAGATATCTTTGTTACGTTTATGAAACCATTACTATTTACAATGCTGTGTCCTAACAGGTTTCTGGTTTATTATGTGATACAGAAACATCTGAAAGTGGATGTGGAAAAGGTGAAACTGAAATAAAAATGTACAAAAATATATCTGTCTTTAAGAGTAAACTTGTCTTGTGACATTAAAACCTTTCAAATACACTAAGATTTCCGCTTTCTGTAGCATTGCTAGTACTGTAGCTAAATCTTCACCAATAGCAACCACATATTCGCTGGTTGTTCCCCAGTTATTTTAAGGGTAACGACGGCAACAAACATATAAACTATTCATAGATTAAAAAGGTTTCTTGCATGAATTTATGTCATCTCTCCACCCAGAGTTATTTTTGTGAGTAGTCCAAGAATGGATGCCTGTATTAGAAATCTGCTGGAAAGCACCCAGAGGCATGTTCGTGCTTATCAGCGGTGGAGAATGTGAGGAATCTCAACATGTCAAACAAGCTGTAATTCAGAAGAAACATTCCTCCACCATAAAATGCTTTCCTCGTTAGAGATTAAATATGTAAATATGCCACCTCTGTGTGTCCAATATTGACAAGCCGCATAGCTGGAGTTTATATTAAACCTAAAAATAAATTTGAGCTCACTTACCTGTAACATTCTTGCGATTCTGTGAGCCATAATTAGGTTTTCCTTGTCTTACCTCCCACATGAAGGTCAGCAATAGTTTCCTGTCCTGAGTGCAGTTTGGGTGAATTTGTGTCTGCTGTCTGCAGATAATGCTCATCCGAGTATTATACCTGCAGGGATGCCTGCTCTATTTGGAGTTGAGCAGGAAGCTCAAACAGGAAGGAGTGAGATAAATGACAGTTTATTATCCTACAAAAATCATGAAGTATAAAGAGAAGGTGTCGTTATTTCTGCAGATGGAAAATGTAGACTTCATAACCCAACTACAAACCTTCAGGCATTCCCACGGCCTCAGACTCATGAGAAGAAGAATTTCTGATTGAATGAAATGTGTTTGTCTGATCACTTCATTATGTCAGTCTGCTCAACCGCTAATCAAGCACTAATTGGGACTATCAGATTACTATAACCTCATCAGGCCAGGCCTGCATTGGAGAGTCATCAGCTATTCACATGTATGTCCCACAGGTTTGCATCTTCAGCAGTTGTGTTACCTTAGATAGGGTCCAGATCAGGCCTACGTACAGACCAGGGCCTGTAAAGGGCCACAATTAATCATAATCATCTCTTAGTTCTACTGGTGTCTAGCCACAAAGATAGTTTGGATTTTATTTGCACACAATTTGAAATATCTGTCAAGAAAATGTCTGCTTTCACCCCAATAATACTGCAAGGAATACCATTTTGTTTGTGGTGCTCACAGCACTAAAAAAAATCACATTTCAGAAAAGTTTAACAGCAGCGTCTCCTTTCCGAAAGGGGTGTCCTGGTTACTTTGGATAATTCTCATCCATTTCTCTTTCACTGGAACTACCTTTTCAAGAAGAAATCGTCCCTGTGGAAACTGTTCATCTTGAAGATTCAGAGTAGGCAGGATATTGTTTCTGGACATGTTAACATTTTATTTTTAAATATTTCAATGCTGTGAGCATCATGAACAAAATTTCATTAATCTCCAGTGTAATCCGTTGGTTGCAAAAGTCCCAAACTAGACACCTCCAAGTATTTAGATACCTTATGTAAGTAAAAATAACAAATTCCACACTGTAAAGATACTCAAATGTATTGAATACGAGAAGAAGAAGAAGAAATGGAAATAATTAAAGTACAAGCGCCTGAAAATGTACAGTACTGGAGTATACTGTATGTACTTTCACCACATGTCACCTCCATTGTATTACATCAGCGGCAGAAATCCCAGAGGTGGATATCTTAAAACCCATCCACATAAAACCAAAAAACCCATCTGCATGGCTGGATATTAATTTGAGTGAACTAACTAACTTTAATTAAAAAAAAGCATTCTTCTACAGTCACACAATCAAAGCCCCAAATGAGACGGACGAGGTCTCATTCTGGTGTGCAGAAAGTGGCAAGGAGCAACTGTTTGTGGTTGATATGACCTCAGCCAAGTTTTCCAGCCAAGAGACACACAGTCGGTGACCGCCAGACAGATGATTGCTGTAACAGGGTCCGACAGACACACTGAGGAGAATAGAGCAGCTGGGTGTGTCCCTGTGACCTGCTGGGCAGATACAATACTCTATCAGAGTCTCTCAGCAAAGAGACTAACGCCTGTCAACAAACACTCAGGGGATGATTAACACAAACACAATCCTTTGTTTGTTTGTGTCTGGGCTGTTTTTATATTTCCCTTCACATATACAGTCTATTATGATATGTATGTCTATATACTGTGAAGGTATTTTAACATGAGATACCCTCATCAGAATGAAATGTGGCGTGTTGCTCACACAGTCATTCCTACCAGATTGTTTTGTGTGGAAATAACGTCACACCTTCTTCCTCAGTGTCTCCTGTTGCCTTATGACTCAACCAGCGGGTATGTCCACGGGTTTATCTGCAACGTGTGTATGTGTGTGAGTTGTTTCTGGATACTAATTAAATGACCCTTCCAGATACAGAACTGAGACGCACCTATCACAGCAATTTCAGCACATGATTGTATTTTCATTTTTGTCAAAGTGCATTTCCTTTTTATTTATTATTTGTCCACCACCTCCTTTTCGCTGGAACAAAACAACAGAACCACACTCAGGAATTAAACTCTGTCCTATTTATACTTCCTTCGAACTCATTTGCATTTCTTGACATGTAAGTTGACATTTGAGCCCGCTTAGCATCCTTGCTAACTGAGTGACAGAATAGTTTTTGTATTGCAGTCAGTGCAGAGCTTGTTGATCCTAATATTATATGTATAATAGGAGAAACGAAAGATCAGACCGATATTGCAATTCCTGTTTGGTGGCTTATGTTACACACTTGGACAAGCAAGATGTTATATTTACTTACTTACTATTACTATTGTTTGTATTTTCAAACCATATCAGTTTCAAAGTTACAAGAGAAAGGGCATTTAGGGTGAAGACTAACCAATGGGGGTATCTGGAATGTAAACTTCCCCAAATCCTATGCAGAGCATGACAACAGCCACTAGCGTTAGCATAAACTCTCATAGCACCCATCGCTCGTGAACGGGGCTTTATTTAAGGTAACCTGCAGCTACATAACATTTCCATACAATGACTTCTCCTGCTGCACTGTATTGAAGTGACAGTCGATCCAACCCATCAGTGTCTTCCTTCTGCCTTGTCAGTGAGCACCTGTTAGTTTGTGTTGACGTGGCGTCTTTAACACCTCTGCTGATTGACTTAGCGGGGTGAAAGCCTAACAGCTCACCAGGCCCCACAGCAGGTTGCGGACTGTGTGCACGGAGCAAGCTGGTGACACCTGAGGGCAAAACATTGTGTGCTAAGCTGCTGCTGCAAAATCACTTTGGTTATATTGCTCGGATATGGTGGTTACAGTGAAGAAAAACTTGAATTTAGTTTTGTCAGAACCCCCTCAAGGTTAATCTGAGGGGTCATGAGATGGTTACTGTGATGGGAAAGTAGTCTTCTACTCAAGTTTTTTTTTTTGTTTCAGATTTTTGCTTTTTGTTACAGGCCTCTTAAATTTTTAAATAAAACAAGAAAACTAAATGTGTCTTTGAGCTTGTCTCAACCAGTAGACATATGAAACTGGTGAGGAAGGGTCACAAGGCAAAAAGGATAAGGCAGGCAGGACTGCATGGGAGGTAGGCGTTTGCAGGTAGCAGGGCTCTAGTCAAAGCTACCTACGGCAAGTAAACTCAAAGTGACATTATAATTCCAGATCGAGAGTTCCAATGGATCAAGTAAAGCCTGAGACCAGTGCAAATTTAGTCAATTTCTTGTGCAAAATATGCTTTAAACAGTGCATTATTCTTTCCAAATACTGGCTTGAGCATCTTAACCCATATCTGGGTTTGGGAATAATTGAAAAGTCTACACCGGTTCCTTACTATGTTACTGGTGGTTAAAGGTTTCTTTGCAAATATTAGGATTAGCAGGAAAAAGCTGATTCAACACCCAGAAGATAAAGATAAATGTGAGTCACAATACATACAAGATAAGCCCAACATGTCAGAAAAGTGGTCTTGATTTCAGGCACTGGCAGGTAACTCAACGTAAACAGTATTTGGTTTGATTGGCAGGTTATTGTTGAGTCTGTGTGGGTGTTGAGGAAGGTTGGACCTTCTCTCAGGACGTAGCCTCACTTCCCTCGCTCAGAGGCTCTCAGGAGGAGAGCAGCGTGCCTTTTAACTTTTTTATTTGTGTTGTGTTTGTTAAGGCCACATTCCCTGAGCCTGGCCTGCAACTTGTGTTATTCTTCCTGTGCTGTTTGCCCCACTTGCAGCTGGAAGGACAGGAAAACCGATCTGGAAAACTACTTCATGCATGTCATCAGTGATTACAGGACGGCAGCGCTCGCCTGTGCCTGGTATTGGCAGCCTCATTGCCCGGGCTCACGGGGGGCAGGGACAGGCCTGAATAACGCTGTCCCAAGGGGGGGGTGACGCTGCGCACCCCTCCTCACTCAAGGCCTTGCTTCTGCTTCCATGCAAGGAACTCCGTGAGTCCATGCAGCCCTGTCAGCACTCTTCCTGTGGAGGAACTGGAGAGGAAGCTCCACCAGGCTGCCTGAGGTGGCCAGAAACCTCCACAACTTTCAATTTCTTTCGTTTATCTTGCCAGTGAGAGCGCACACTCACACAAATGATAGACTCTGCTGCACGTCAACATGTGGTGGAGGACGTATTCGCATCATTTACTCAAGTAAAAGTGACAATAGCACACTGAAAAAATACTCCATTACAAGCAAGAGTCCTGCATTCAAAATCTTGCTGAAAGTGAGACTGTGTGTACTTTTGCTGAAGAGTGGCTACTGTGGATACCAGTGGCAATTACAGGATTATAATAAATGCTAAAACTCAACTGTCACTCAGTATTGTCTGCTACATAGCAATATCTAGCTAACGTTCACTAACATATGCTGTCGGTCATACCAGACCAATGCTGTAGGGGCAAAACCCCCAAGTGTACTGTAAAAGTAAAAGAAATGTTTTAATATTGTTTTTTATTCTATTTGTAGTTGTTTCATTTGTTCCATTTTCAAATCAGTTTCATTTGTTTCAATAACTGATGATCATTTTGTTAATTGCTTAATCGAGTCCTAAAAGTCTTCATCTGTGTCTAATCCTGACGTGAAACCTGGTGACTTCTATTTAAAAACAGGTTGAAATGATGTCACCACAATGGCAGATCTTTTCACCTGTTTTAAGAAAATAAGACTTTCTAGGCCCAATAAAAGACAGATCAGCCTAATTATGGGATGCAACACAGTAAAGTATTCTCACAGATGCCCTTTTCATTGCTTCCTCTTTCCTCTGCTGCCACTTTCCCAGGCAGAGGACCTAGAAGAGCAATCTAAGGGGATCAGGAATGACAAGGCAGTCCGGCCTCCCATTGTATGTGAGCGTTTACTCAGCATGGAAGAGCAAGGACAGTGAGGCTACAAGAATACAATAGGCTCATATTTATTTACTGCTTAGTGGCAGCTGATAGCAACTTTGCAGTAATAGACCTCCAATAAAGACCTCAGAGGGCAAGTAGAGGCTAGACTCTCTGGCTCTGTCTTGGTTAAAGTATTCTGAAACGCCATTTCAAACACAACCAATGTAATATTAAATCTGTTAAGAAGACATTATTTCCCCCACTTTTATATCATAACTAGAATAACAAACAGCATAATTATCACTGAAAATGTCTGCAATGTCGTCTCTTACAGTAGCTCTCGCTCAGTGTAGCATTTGATTGAATATAGTATTGAAACAAGTTAAAAACATACACAACAAAGAGTGAAGAAAGATTGGGTAGGAATCTGTCTTCTTTTATTTTAACTCTTACCTTACTTTATCATGGTCTTTCAAAATTGATCTTACAGGTCTGAAAGCATCAAAAATGCTGCAAACTGCTAGCTGGAAAAGCCCCTCATCTCAAAGAAAGTGGTTACTTTCACTGTTGCATTTTATTTACAGTATCCAGATAAAAAGAGTAACCAGATAAGATGTTGAAGTTCAGCACAGAAAAAGATGAAAAGTTACTTTGTTAGCTGAAAACACTTTTTCTTTAATGGACAAATATTGTTTTTATGTTTTATACAGTATATGTATATGTGCATGAGTATGAGTATGTATATGCATGTGCATGAGTATTTATATGTATGTGTATGCACATATACTCCAGGCAGCAAAGTGCAGCTTTTATCTTGTAAACATGCCATGTTGCCCATTTTCCCTTTGACAAGCTCCCCTTTTTTTGTGCATAAACCCAAAAGTGACAAACCAAAAAAAAAAGTCCCGGTTCTTAAAGCGTTTTCATTAAAGTCATGAGCCTATATCAAAATGTTGAAATGAATTGATACTAAGACAGAGCTGCTTGTGTACAAATAGCAGTGGACTGCACAGTGTATTATTATTAGGAGCCATGGGAATTGTGTGTAATGCTTTTGAGTTCCAGTGGAGGGCTCCCTCTGTTGTACTGAGCTCATAATCCATCTGTAAAACACAGTAAAGCAGAACTTCTTGATAAACATGAAGTTATATTTATTTAGTCAGGCAGACTGCATTTCCCTTAAAAGTCCATATGCAGAAGCATAGATACCCTCCTCCACTGTGTTGGACTAAATGTCAAACCCTACAGTTTATGTCCAGCTGATCTGTTGTTGATAAAAAACAACCTGCCAGACGCTTGACCATCATTTACACTTGTTTCCTTCCATGCTTTAATCTGACTGAAAAATGCCTAGAAATCGACCAAACCAGCGTCGACTACCTGACCTAGATGACCGAGCCTCAGAAAATTAATTTTCCAAGAGGCATTATGAGAGAGTGATTTATTGGTTGCCTTGATGCCTTCTGGGTGTAATTGTGAGAGCAGGACTGAAGATGAGTGGCTTTGATGCCCGGTCCATCCCCTCCTCCAATCCCCGAGTTTCAGAGATTAACTCAGACACTGGATTAAACTCTCAAAATAGAGAAATCCTTTTTAGATGAACAGATTGATTAAAAAGGGGGAAAGATGAGCGTGTGGTGGAATTGAGCTGCTGATATTGTCACCTGGGAGTTCTCAAATGGTGAAAGTCCACTTGGAGTTCAGTCAAACAGATCTCTAAAACTCACTGATTAACACATTATGTATCTCACTTGCTCAATTCAATACATAAAGCGGAATGCAATGACAGCAAGTTGTGGTTTGATGGGGGGGTGCAATGACTTCATGGAGTCTCCTCTGGTTGCCCCCACATTGACATCAAGACTCCAGGAAGCCTTACAAATCACACAACCCCACATAACACCACATATTACTGTTTCTACATAACGAGATACAATTTGTTCATTTGAACACAGCCAGGCTAGCTGTTTTCCCCCCGTTTTCTGTCTTTATGCTAAGCTAAGATAACTAGCTACATATTTACTGCACAGACATGAGAGTCGTATCGACCTTCTCATCTACCTCTGCAAGAAAGCAAAAATGTGTACTTCCCAAATGTCAAACAATTCCCTTTAGGCCACAGTGGCAAATCTGATGAAAGTCTGATTTCTTCTTTCTCTGTAATTTTCATGAATGTGCATCTACATAGTTCGTATTTGCATGTGGTGTTTACACACCCGTGGAAAAAGAAAATGTGCACATGATAAGAGAAAGCTTATTCACAATCATCCCCTTGATTTCAACAAGTCAGAAATAGAAAACAAAACCATCAATGAAACTGGAAGACAGCAGCAGCAACAAGAAACAGACACAAGACAAAATGCACAAATAAATGCATTGCTCAAACATGCACAAAACTGCACGCCTGCTCATTCACAATTCTGCATCAGAAACCCTATGGGCTTTCATTTTGAACCATGACAGTTTGGTGCAGGTCTTAGGAAAGCAGCAGATCTACGTTTTCTTCTTGCCATGCTGCTGGGTCTAACAGACAAAAGCCTGATGCTTGAAAAATCTTCACCATAGTGTGGCCTGTTTGATTGTGGGAAGCAGGTGTATGTTAGTGTGGCCTTTCAGACCAAATTTAATCATCTATTCACTTCCCCCTGGACCCCAGGTTCCCTCTTTCCCAGCAGAGCTCAGCCCTCCCTCCCACCTGCATGTATGAAACACATTGCAGCGAGCTAATATCACATAAAGCTGCATGTATTTAGGATTTGATGCATTTCCTTGGATGGTTTCTTTTTTTTATTTCTTGTTTCTGCTGCTCCGCTCTCCTCTCCCTCATCTCTCTTTGCCCTCTCCCTCCATCTCCACAGTTCCCCTCTCTCCTTCCAGACCTAAGCTCTCTTCCTTCCTGCCCTCTCACAGCTTCCTGCTCCGGCTCTTATCACTCCAGAAAACGTGACATGTCTCAGCCCATTCAAACCAACACTAACCTCTGTAGTCCCCCTTTTCCTTGGCCATCACTGCCTTAAATGGAAGTGTTCTGGCCCCCGCTGGGGTCTGGCTGCCTGCAGGGGGATGAGGGGATATCACAGAGGCCATGTCACCCATCTGGGCCAAATCTCTTAATGGACTTATTTATTATAAACAATATAGCCTCTACTTCACAGCCTACAGAGGAACAATAAACCTGAAGTGGCCAGGCGTGTTTTTATTTATGTATTTATGTATCTGAGAGGAAGCCGTGGGCATACTGGAACATTATCAACTCATTCTCCTCTGAGGGGTTTTCCTCTGAGCTGAGGAAATCGTCTGCTTTGATTTACTCTGTAAATCTGTGCCTTGTAATACAACGGCAGGAGATCGCATGAAGCCAAGGCTGGGAGGTCTGGATTGGGGTAACAAATATGTAGAATCATGCTCTAGCTGATGTAACATTTCTTTCTTCCATGAATATCCTAATTGCCATCATACAATAAATATAAATGACCATACTAACTCTTAATTTTGGTGTATCTTCTCAACATCAACAACAACAGGAGCATCTTGAGTAACATTATGTGCATGGCTTGCAGGTTGCATTTATTGTTGTTCTATGACACGCTGCCAGATATGGGTCTGCTAAGGCATGATAGAGTCCATGTTATTGTAAGGCCACAAGGCCATCTGATAAGGGCCCATGCCCTACAGCCTGCGGCGATAACACATGTTTTGGATGGTATCAAGCCAAAAAAACTGAACCTGCCGCAGCACAGAATGCAACAATTACTGCAAAGTTCAAAGTCCGCAACACAGGCATTGATCAGAATATCTGGATGCCGTTTTTCAGCTGCGCATAGCGTCCTCTTGGGTCTCCATTGTTTCACACACTGCAGCATGTCAGCATAGGTATCAGGCTTTTGTGTGGATGCAGTTAGTGATGATATCAGGAGGGACTTTCCCCCAAGTTTCCTGATATGAGCTTTTCCCATGTTATCATATAAGAATAATTCACAGGAGGGATGCTGATCAGCTGACACTGATTGCTAAGATGTGATTGGAAGGAGGCCTTAAATCAGTTTTAAATTAGTTTTGATGTAAATCTATCATGCCATTTGCTCAAGTATAAGCAATTATGTATTCTCAGCACAGGCCTCTATGATTATGTAAATGTTATTTCGCGTGCCGAGAGTTAGATGATTAAATCCAGGAGGCTCTAGCTTAGCATAAACCTTAGCTTAGCATAAAGACTGGAAGCAAACGGAAACAGCTAGCCTGGCTCCATCCAAAGGTTAACACACATATCAACAAGCTTCTTAAGCTATGTCATAACCACGATGCAGTCTTTTTTAATGAATACAAAAACATTAACGTAAAACTGACAATTTATGGTTTTACATTGTGGAACAGTTCCTTGGCAGAAAACAACATTACTGTTTGTCTGTGAATTAAACAAACAACATACGACGTGTTAATTGCTCAACTTTAGAGATGATGGTAGGCATATTTTTGAACTTTGGAGAGAGTTAAGCTAACAGATTCAGGGCCTCCACTCAATACTTAAAAGAATAGGTCGACATTTTGGGTAATGTGCTTTTTGCCAAAAGTTACATGGGAAGATCCATAGGCTACCACTCTTTACGGTAAATATGAAACTACCACCATCGGCCAATTAGCTAAGCTTAGCATAAAGACTGGAAACGGGGGAAACAGCAAGCCTCATTTTGTCCAAAGGTAACAAAGTCCGCTTACCAGCAGCTCTACACTACACTAATGAACATGTCATATCTTGTTTGTTTGATTAGTACAAAAACAGAAGTGCAAAAATGGCGGATTTAAGCTATTAAATGGACAGATATTAAATTGATATTGAGCTTCTCATCTAAGTCTCAGCAAAAAGCAATAAGCAAATTTCCAGAAATGTTGAACAATTTCTTTAAACCCGCATTAGTTGATTTGTTTGACATGTGGGGGTGGCGGTGCAGCAGTGACATTGACATATTATCACCTTATTAACTTGTTTTGGCAAAGATTTTAGTAAACTATTGCCTATTTACACTTGGAACAAACACATTAGCATTCATTTCAAGTCGTGTTTGTGTCCACCTGACTAAAGTCAGGTAGGGAGCGAGTAGATATTGATGATCCAGACCATTGTGTGTAAATGAACTGAGGAGATAATCACCATCAGGTGAACTCAGACACTGAGAGGTTTAGTCAAACACAGGAACTCCTTGAAGTGTAAGATAGCTGATATATGTGAGATAGAGTATTGATAAAATGCTCTCATGGTGCACATTTCACTGTGTCAAAACAGCCAGAAGGTTTTGTCTTTATGATGTATTTTTGGAATATGTTAATATCAGCCCTCTTAAAAAGGAAATAAAAAAAAAAGGTGAAAGAAAAATGCTCACACCAGAGGTTGATCTTTATTCCACCCCACATGCTCGCTAACTTGACACCAATCAATCTCGCCACTTAGTTAATTTGATGGGTGCTTTTGTCATCCTGAAGAAACAATTTGACAAGAAATTGTGTTTGAATCCGTTTAAAGGTGGGTCGGTTCTTCCTATCAACGCTGCTAGTTTCTATACAGCGTTAGTGTAAAGGGAACAACGTAGGGAGGAAGCACTCACACACACAGTGCGTTTCCTCCATAAAACCACAGCTGTGTGACAACAACATGTGGCGCATTCCTCAGCCATTTCTCTCACTTTAGCACAATAAAGGGTCTGCAGCACGCTGCAGTCTCTAATGTGGCTGCACCAGAGTTGAATAAAGACTCGTGTTTGTGCTTGTAAAATGTGCGCAGGGAACCTTTCAATGATATAAAAGTGTTACATCATTAATAGGTAGTGTAAAGATCAGAGTGGATATGGGAGAACAGTTTTAAGGAGCTTATAACCGCAGTCCATTAAAGGAGAAGTTGCTGCATCTATGAGGAAGTTCCAGCCATGAGATTTGGAGTATTTGTTCTGTAATCTCTAGAAATGACAGTGCATTATTTCACTGTGAGAAAAAATATATAAAAAGTCCCACTTTAACCAAGTGTTACGATTCTGTTTCCACCACAGCTCAAGATACGTTTCAGGATCTAGAAGCTACTGATCTTTTCTCTTATCTTGTGTCTCTGCAGCTCCCTTGCTTACCTCTATTGATCCAGATTCTTGCTAGGTGCGATGCCACTGATCACACACGGTATTATTGATCGGCATTGGACATCCTGGACCGACATAGCGTCCTGTTAGCACCCTCAGGGGTATCTGCGTTTTGTTCTGCGGTGACGCTTCAGCACGTCGACAAGGCAAAGGCCACACATGAAAGGGTTCATAGTGTTTGAGCAACTGAGGAATCAATTTACACCCTGATTGTCATATACAAAGGCCTCACTGTCTGTGCCGTCATTTGCAAAAAAAAAAAAAGTCTGGAAATTTTGATCACTTAATTAACTCATCAGCTTTCATCACGAAGGCATTAAGCACTGATTTTACAGTCTAAATATTGCTCTGATTCCTATTTACTCTGGAATGAAAGTGGAATCTAGTCATCCTGCATCATCATGTTGCCGCATAACAGATTAGACGAATTGAGGGACTTCTTTAGGCGGAACGGGTCAAAGGCAGGCCAAGTTGTGGAGAGCAGTATTTATGTGGCTGGTGGCTGTCAGGAAAACAATAATGCAGCTTGGACGTAATCTATCATTTGTTTTCTCACCAATACCAAGCAGTTCCCTATTTTGCCAGACAAAGACTACAGTGCAGGAATTGTGTGAGTGCCGGAAAAATGATTTTGGTGTTTATCTGTTGGCACTTAGGTGAGCTAGTATAATAAGTATAATTTCATACTCTGATGGTAAGAAAAAACAAATCCAAAAAGTAAATCATTAAATAGCTGCGGTTCATTTTCTGATGTTTTGAAATGTTTGCGAGTGTTAGTGTGCATGTCTTGTTCTCTTTTAAAAAAAATAAAACAGTTATTTCAGGCTCACGCTCATGCTGTGTCAAGGACAAAAAGAAAAGAAAGACCCAAAAATAGACAAGTCTTATCAGTTTGGGAATGGCCATAGCACCAGTAGGAACAATGCCATGGTGAGATGGGAGGTGAGGTTGACCCCAATAATACGACTGGTCTGTCAAGGAGCCTGGAGAACAGGAAGCCCACCATACCTCTGTCTTCGTGGATAAAGTCATAAAAATGATAAACACGGGCCTCGATTAGCCTCCATCAGGGCAATGTGCTGGTGGCCGGCGGGGAGGATTAGGGTCGGGCCAGTAAAAGTGAAGACGTTAAAGAGCCCCCTCTTTCGTGTGGCTGACCTCCCTGTTCATTTCACTGAGGAAACCTGGGTTTTTCCTTTCCCCTTACTAATGATGATTCATCAGTCAATCAAGAAGTCTTATTATTAGACTTTTTTCTCCCTGTGGTGTTGCTATAAAGAAGTGGGAAGACAGTTACGAATGAGTGAAAGTCACCCTGAGACTGTACACAAGCCTTAAAGGATAATTCTGCTTTATTACAACTTGGATCTTATTTTTAAAGTTTTTTCTATGAGCTATAATAATAACATTGTAAACACCAGATTAATTGCTGAGATCAACAGCATCGCTACAACAAAGTCTGGAGGGACAAGAAACTCACGTTTTCAGATGATCATACGGTTTAAAACAAATCCCCAGGTTAGCTAAACTTATTTAAAAGAGAAAATAAAGGTGGACAGTAAAATTATTACCTAAAATCTCCATTGTAAACATGCATCACAGTTTACAAACTGACTTCCTGGTTGACCTTTGACTTACTGTATCTGCTGTAGTTATACGCACTCACGTTTTTATGTTCTATGGTCAAATAAAGTGATTTAGATAATCAGGCTAATCTGTGAAAGCCATTGTTTGACATTTTGGGAAATACGCTCCCAGAAGATACATTCACATAGACCTCTTTGCACATTTGATGCCACTGATACGAACCCTAACATGATAGTTATAATTTTGTATTGCTTTATTCTCTAAGTCGCCTGAGTGAAACTACATCACTATGGATGTTCTCAGGAAAGAGACTTTGATTATTTTACTTGTTGCTTCCGTTTTATTGTTGGCTGACCCCTGGCAGCGAGCAAATCCAGGGGTCACCACAACTTGTGGTGAAAAGTTTCCAAACATCCTCCTGTTAGCATGACTAAAGGCATATTTAAGATCTGTCTTGGGCCCGGACTTGAGTTTAGTAAAACAGACAGAGAATGAGGGCGAGACGAAAAGATAAGACGGATGTGCACATCTCCAAACTGAGCAGCAGAGACAAACAAGAAATAGTTTTATCATCAGAGCATCTTCATGAGGCGGGGGGGGCAGGATGGTGCTGTACAGGGGTACAGGGTGAAGATATCAAAACGCCCTCTCTGCTGGAATGAACTGCCCAATAAACACAACAGGGCCGAGTAGATTCCCACCTGATTCCCAGCAGATCCCTGACAGATTAACGCCTCCTGAACAATGAGACGAGAGTGGAGACGGCTTCCTCTGTGTCCCTGCTTGTCTGGGACAGACAACATCCCAGTGCTACCCTTTCTGCAGGGTTGGGGTGTGTGCTCTCGGGCAAGGAAACTTTCCCAGCAATCCCCTGAGGGAGGGGGACGACTATACCACCAATAACACATAAAAACATCTGTGTGTGCATGTGAGTGAGGCAGCGTGATCAGTTTGCATATTTCTTTTGCCGTAGTTTCCACAATTTAGGTGACCAAAGAGGGGCCTGGGGAAAAAACACGCCCAAACACAGACTCTCACATCCTTTACGTGAGCATAATTTAACCACCTTAACCTGTGGATGATCTCTCATATCTGCAATCTCCCTTATACGGTGATTTTACTAAGAACCAACCACCACCAAAAAGCCATCTTTAAATAAAGGCTTTTACACACTGGAGGCACATATTTTGTGCGATTAATTTGCATATCAATATATTGATATATATATTGCAGTATTTCTCCCAACTGTTGTTTTTGAGTACTTGCAAACAGAACACAAATATTACGCGGCTTAAAGTGAAATTTTTTATTTTCGGAACAAGGTCGATCTTTCTGAGCTTTCGCACGGTGAATAAAGACTTCAATTAAGCATGTTGTGCTGAACAGACTTCTTCAGATCTTCAGACCTGTTGATTATTTGTATTTCTCATCACCCTGTATTACATGACAAAGGACGCAAACATTATAAAGACGATGAACTCAAGGACCCGGATGATTCATTTACTTTTGGATGTAGTAGAATAATAATCGCAGGCAAGTATTTCACATTTTGGTGTCATCTATTCATTACATCCCCGGTGTGTAAAGGCCTTAAGTCATACACTTTTCCTTGACGTATTCCCACTACTGGTCCTCAACAGGCTTCTGCAGATTTTGACTGACAGCTGAAATTCCTGAGTGACATTATTAGTGTTGAAACTTGAAATGTTCCAGCTTCGGGGAAAGGTGTGATTTCTATTTACAGAGTCAATCTCAGACAGGACGTTTCTCTCTTCCTGTTCTCGGCTGCACACCTGTTATGTGCTCCCCTCCTTAAGCTCCCATTCTCTCCTCCTGATGAGGCCCCTTCCCCCATCCTGAAACACCTCCCACTCTCCAGAGCAGGTGTCGGAGGAAGTCATAGTCTAATCAGACAATCTAAACAATCACTATCTCACCAGTGATAATGAAAGATTTCTGCACACTTGGATCCAAGCATCTTTAAGCTCATTGTTTTGGTTTTCAGGCACACAAATGTGCTTTCGACATCTTCAAATTCCTTGTTTTGTTCAAGCACCAGTCCACCACCCAAAAAACTTAAATTAACAGATGATACGAGACACTGGCACAAGCAAATGTTTGGTGTTTTTTCATGATAAATGACTTACATGATTAACTGACTATCAAAATGATTGCAAGTTAATTACCCATTGATTGACTGCTCCATTAATAAACTAAATGTTCTTGAAGTGTAAGATTTTAAGAATGAGATCAGGTCAGAATGCCCAGACATTTGCTGCTAATTAGCAGAGTGTTGTTTAAACTCAGAACACTTTGCACTTCTGTGGCTTTGTCCAGCTCAGGCCTTCGCAGCTCAGGGGATCAGCGCAGAGTGCTAACATATATATACCTTCCGTCCCAGTGATTTAAACTAACACCACTGCCTCGCAGCTCAGCACAAAGGAGCCAGAAAACACATTGTGCAATTCCCATGAAAGCCACCCACAGACATTTATACAGTAAGTCTGGCGACCAGCAGCTCAACTGCGTTTCAGAACTCACTTGGAAGGCGGACAGTTTGTGCTGCTACGCCAAGGACAGGAAGTGCTTGCAGAGGGACAGGAAGTGCTCACCGCTGCAGTAGCCGAGGCTGGAACTGAGATAATGCCATTGTGTAAGCAAGCCAAGTGACCTCTCCCTGAGCACAGAGTCCAGAGGCTGGCGTCGAGAGCCCTGGCCCCCACCCAGCCCCAGACTCCCCAGGCACGGGGTGGGGGACTTAGTGGAGGGACAGTGGAGGAATGAAGGGGTGTGTCACCTCCCCTTATCCCCCCCCCGCCACCTCCCCTCCACTTCTTTGGGTTGACTCTGAACCTCACCTTGTAGAGGAAATGTGGCTGCGACTCCAGACTTTATGACTTCTCCCATCAAAAGCCAGGATCTTTCACTCCCACACAACGAGAGAGAGAGAGAGGTGGCCAGGGCACACTCATACCCACGCCCATGTCACCACACGCATATACAGAGACACACATACAAACACACCACACACACAACCAGAGAGTCTCTCTTTCTCCACTCTCTTAGGATCGGAGGGGAAAAACCTTATCAGGTCATCAGCGATAAAATAGATGATGACAGTATTATAGTCCAGATCCTGTCCCATGCAGCATTTGGCTTGGACCTCCATCAAAAACACCCTCCCACCAACCCCTAGAGGGTCACCCAGCGTGCTCTGGAGTCCCCCGCTGGTATCTGCACGGGGCACGAAAAGGTTGCATAAGCATCTCTCATATTTCTGTCAGCCCCTTTTGACGTGTCAGGAGGACCGTAACCTACAACGAGATGGGAACAGTCCGAGCAAAGATGGAGCTGACAGGTTGAGGTCTGCTGGCTCCGATAAGAACCCCTGCAGCCCGTGGGTGATGTTTGGATTTCTGGCCACAAATAGGAGCTTCATTCTCTGCTACATAAACACTCCAGGTCTGGATATTTGAGGTGCAACAGGTTGCTTTAACCCCCCTCATCTGGCACAGCTGCTCCTAAAAAACAAGGACACACATTGTCACACATTTCTTTCGCTTGCACGTGTGTGTCATAGAGCTGAAAGAGTTTGTGTGGGACTACTGGCTGATGAGTGCTGCTCGGTCAAGCAGTCCCAAAGCTGCAACTCAAACTCATTAACATCCCAGACAGACGTCTCGTCAGGCAAAGACAGCATTTCCACACGAGAAACTATCTCGACATTTGGACGTCACAGTGTTACAGTTTTCATGTCAGAGGCCTCTTCACTTTGCACGTATGTGATGGGTGTTTCTTTAATAAGCTCTCTCCTTCCTTCCACTTGCAGGACATTTAAATCCTCAATTAACGCCTTTTGACCAGAGCTTCTCATTAGGCTGCAATCGAATAAAGTCTCCATCGAGACGTTCGTGCGTAAAATTTGGGAATTAGCCATTAACTCCGCGCGTAAACATGATATTCAGGAGTAACCAGCCCCCCCCCCCCCCCAATACACAGACTGACCATCAAGTGTATTGATGTCTGGGCATTAGTGCCAGTCTAACACAAGACTGAGGATTATTATTATCATTAAATACACGTTAATTAAAGAATTCATCAGTTTCATCACAGCTTCTTTTTGCACCAAAGCCTGGATTTACATCGTGGTGTTTAATCTCGCAGAATACACTACATTCTAATCTCTGTGCACGTGACCACAGTCTTCGCGTCTATCTTAAATCTCGCAGCGTCCTTCCTCGGAGGGCCCCGGCCCTGCGGACGCGGTCCGGAGGCGGGCTGCTCGGAACCTTGTTGCACCTCTGCGGCGGCGGGCGACTCCTACCGCGCGCTGATTGGCTGCCTGCGACTTTATAGCGCACCAACCGTCACATCCAGCGCGTTGTAGCCGGTAACGTTCAGCCAGCGCGACTCCTGGAAGCGACTAATGGATGTGACTAGTTCTGCCCCCCCTCCTCCCTCCAACTCCAGCTCGAACGCCCGGGAACCTCGTTAAGTTGTCGTCGCCCCTCCCGCAGGCTGCCCTCGGCCGTCGCCGCCTCTGCGAGCTGTCCGGCGGCTCTGCGGAACCTCCCAGCCGGACAGAGATGAGTAGTCCCGATGCGGGTTACGCCAGCGACGATCAGACCCAGGCAAGGTGTGCGATGTCCGTCATGATGCCTGGAATGGGACACTGCCAGTGGGCCGACCCCCTCAGTCCTCTTGGGGACACCAAAGTGAAGAGCGAGCCGTGCGCCTCCGGCTCCGGCGGCCAGAGTCGCGGGAAGAACGAGCCGCGGATCCGACGGCCCATGAACGCGTTCATGGTCTGGGCGAAGGATGAGCGCAAGAGACTGGCGCAGCAGAACCCGGACCTGCACAACGCGGAGCTCAGCAAAATGCTGGGTAAGTCACGTTACACTTTATTCAATCGGCCTCACGGAGCGATTCACACCTTATTCTATTTTGTCCCCGCCGATTCTGAATGCTTTTATTGCAGTTCGATGCCTTGTGTCTTTGTTCTGCCTCAGGAACATGTGAGTGGTTATTCCTCAGGCAGTGCAGTGGTTGTTCAGGCGGCAGGTGGTGTTACCATGTTGTTAAAAGTTGCTGCGGCTGAGTTAACCTGCACAGGCAATCTGAAAAACCTGTCCCCTGCCCCCATAAAATGGCAACAGGCTATTTTTGTGTGCATCGCCAGGCTGCTTGCACAGTATCTGCTGACATATCACTGATGTGCACTCTCCTCTTGACCTGCAGGGAAATCGTGGAAAGCCCTTCCTGTCACAGAAAAGCAGCCCTTTGTGGAGGAGGCCGAGCGGCTGCGGGTTCAGCACATGCAGGATCACCCCAACTACAAGTACCGGCCCCGGCGGCGGAAGCAGGTGAAGAGGATTAAGAGGCTGGACTCTGGTTTTCTAGTCCACGGCGTGTCCGATCACCAGGCCCAGTCGATGTCCGGGGACGGCAGAGTGTGCGTGGAGAGTCTGGGCCTGGGCTACCACGAGCATGGCTTCCAGCCTCCTTCACAGCCCCTCAGCCACTACCGAGATGCTCAGGCTCATGGGGGCCCCTCTTATGAATCCTACAGCCTCCCTACGCCTGACACCTCTCCTCTGGACGCTGTAGAGTCAGACTCCATGTTCTTCCCTCCTCATTCACAGGAGGACTGCCACATGATGTCTGCATACGCTTACCACTCCCAGGCAGCAGAGTACCAGCCCCAGGACCCCCTCTCCAACCACCACAGCAACCCTGTCCTGCACCGACACCCTGCCTCAGCTCAAGAGCAGCCCCCTCAGCCTGCCACCCTCCCCCCTTCCTACATGGGATGCCCCAACCCTCTGGCCATGTATTACACCCAGCACTGCAGTCCCAGCCAGCCCAAGCGGCATCCTGGTGGGGCAGGACAGCTCTCCCCACCTCCTGACTCCCACCCTCACTCAGCAGACAGCGTGGAGCAGATGCACCACTCCGAGCTGCTGGCCGAGGTGGACCGCAGCGAGTTCGAGCAGTATTTGAGTTCCTCTTCAGCGCGTGCTGACATGACAGGCTTGGCGTACGGGCCACACGAGGCCGGCATGCAAGGACCTGAAAGCCTCATATCATCGGTGCTGTCAGACGCCAGCACAGCTGTGTATTACTGTAGCTACAACAACTCCTAACCTCCTGCCCGGCCTGTTGCCCTGCTGCAAGGACACATGATCTGACCTCAAATCTCTGTAGCTAAGTTTGAACAAAAATGTTTTTATTTTTTAAAGATTTTTCTGTCACTGCTAGCACAGAAGGCCCATGAGATTTTAAAATGACGCTTTGGAGAAGACTGCTGTACAGTATCTATGAACATTGGTTTTTAACTTCTTTTTTTTTCCTCCCTCGCAGGGATATGAATTCATTTTGTGATAATAAATATTGTACAGTTACAATTTTAACGTTTATGTATATACCGAAGGTGTTTTTTTATATACTTTTTTTGCACTTTTGAGAAATAAATTTTTGCAAATAGACTCATCCTCTCTTGTATTTATTATTTCACATTCTTTCAAATTTCAGACAACACTGGGTGAAGCTTTCTTTTATATATAATGCAGGCACATTTTAAGCTCCTTCATTTTATTTTAGGGTACGTTTTGCTTTCTAAACCAACAGCTCTGTCACCTAAAATCATGATTGGTCAGTGAGTTTCTCATGAAAAACAAAAACGAAAATGCTTAGAGAACAAATTCACTTTTCAGATGTTTTTCCACGTGGCACAACATTACCGCTCATTCAGTGTGGGCTCTGTATTGTATGGCATTATCTCTGTTGGTTTTTCCTACTTCCACATGGAGCTGAATGGGCTCCGAGCAGCACCGGTTGCTCACCTGGAAGCAGGGCAGCGACCCGGCTTCCTGGCCCAGACAGAGTGGAGGTAATCTCAGTGCCTGCATTACACATGGCGCCTTGTTTTCTTAGCAGGGGTGCGCAGTTTATGCTCCGGACATCCTGCCTGTAAATGATTTAGTCTCTTCTGATTAATGCTAGGGGCTATTAAAATTCACTATGGGCCACTACACCTCTGTTAAACAATGGTGCCACTTTATTATTTCTTTGTATTTACACAGCTGAACATGAGCTACATTTCCAATATCCATCCTCCAGCTATGCATAATAACAAAGCAGTGACATCAGATTGTATTTCTGTGGGTACACTGATACACCCTGTGATATATTTATCCACCAACGCCAGTCTGTTGCTTCATATGTCACATTTATCAGGCAAAAATCTTTAAGGGCTCACATAAAACCTTGGGCATAATTCATGGTATTTATAACTGAGAAAGAGTCCCCTTTTTATAAATAGAGATTTTCCCTATTTTTAAAGGAAGAGCTTCGTCTCGGAAGGGTCAGCCACCCTGACCTCAGGAGCCATTTTTAGCACTTCAGAGGAAACATGTTCCAGAGGTGTATATGTTCCTGTGCTTTGTTCACGCCGAATGTTTTTAAATATTCTCTTACGTAGGAGAAGTCATTTTTGGAGCTCAAGGTAAATATTGCTGGCCGGCTCATCGGTCAAGAAAATCTATTATCTCTGTCTTGTCCGAACAGCTACACGGTGCTTTTACTCCAAACGAGTACGTCTGATATGTGTGCGGTGTTATCAGCTCTCTAATCCCTCGAACCCAAACCTGACTTATTTCCCTTCGGGCCGTGCAGAACAATCCACTGTAATTGGTGTGAATGTGTTTAAACTCAGTCTGCAGCTGAGTGGCAGGTTTATCCTCCCTGTTGTTACAGCTAATGGGTGCATAACAACAGGCTCAGGCCACAATCCCTGAGGCATCAGCAGACTGGGCGGGGGTCACCTGCGCAGACTTAGGAAGAGGCAGACCCCCCCCATGTCAGCCATGAAATTATCTCCACATGCTAATCGATCTGGGCTAATTGATAAGGAAGAGCTCACTGACGGAATTTGGCATTTCAAATGTTATCTCAAAGACACAGGAAGGTGCTGTACATTTTAATATGAGACTGAATGGACGGTGAGCATCTAGAGACCTTGAAATCTTTCAGGAACAAAATGAATTCCCAAATAAAACATTTTTAAGTTGTCACATACACAAACAAGATGTGTAGTGAAATGCAGCGTGGCCACTTTTTAGGCAAGTGTGACAAATAAGAAATGTAAAGGATAAAATATAAAAAACACAATTCAAGGCAATCCATGCAATAACAGTTTGTACATGCTTGAGTGCAAATATAAGAAAATGCAGGTGAATGCAAAGGATTCAAGCAGCATTATATAAAAAATATATATGAATAATGTACCTTAATGAAGATAAATGTATACATTGTTAAACAGAATACATTATTTAAATAGTTATAAATAATTATAAATAAAATAATTATAATTAGTATTAACATACAGTGTGTATTTCTATCTGTCAGATTCAAGGCCACTTTCATACAGATTTTCATATGACTTATGACACTATACTTATGTCAAATACATATCATAATGTTAATCGTGGGAACCTTGCACACCTTAAAAAAAAGTTATTAGTATAAGGACATTGTAATATAAACAAAGGATGAGTCCGGCCTTAATAATGTTTCCATGTAAAAGAAAGAAATTCAGCCAGAGCAGAGAGAACACAGATCAATGCTCAGGGAATCAGGGCTTCCATGGTGTTCCCAGTGCTGCATGTGTGTGTGTGTGTGTGTGTGTGTGTGTGTGTGTGTCCCGGGGCCTTGCTGCCAGCAGTTTGCAGAGAGCCACAGGATTACAGCAGGACGGCCGGCTACATTAACCCTCCTATTATCCTTGGGGTCAATTTGACCCTGGGCCCCAGGATGAATGTCTGGTTGCATTTCGGGGGCACTGTCCCTCAACATATGGGCAGCGTGTGACCTGTAATACCTGTAATATGCAGGTGTACGATAGGAAATCAGCTGTGGTACTTGGGTACTTGGGTAATTTTAGGTCAATCGGTGAGATTTTATGCTGATTTGCATATTTTTCTATTGTGCAGGTGTAAGGGTGGGGTTGGGGGGGGGTTATGTTTTATTGAAAGCTGTATTTACTTATTCAACAGAGTGACATAAAGCTGAGACATAAACTTGGATAGCAATTTTAATTACAATCATTTTCTGGAGGTTTTAATTGTTGGGGTCAAATTGACTCCAAGGATTAAAGATGTTAGAAAATTGGAGGACAACAGGAGGGTTAACACAGCAGCACTTAATCATGGCACTGCCCTAATCTCATCTCAGGTCGCTGCCTTTCACAAAAACAGCTTCATTCACCCACAAAGCCAGCAGCAGTTTATTTCATTCAGCTTCCAATAAACCGTCAATATCAACTTCATTCAGATGCAAACACAGAAGCGCAGTCCGAGGGTTTATAGTTATTATTCTGTCATGTTAGCTGTGGTTGAATGTTGAATGTACATCCTGAATAAACACTAAACGTACAGATAATATTGAACCCTCTTTATGAGCTGAATCCAGGTGCAAGCAATTATACCCAATTGATCTCTCTTTCTGGTAACTTTACACCATTCAGAAACAAGGAGAGCAAATAAACACTGATTTTTTAATTGTGGATGAGGTAGAGATTTAGCTAATAACAAGAGCAGGGCTGAAACAATGACTTGATTAAAGCGACTGAGAAATAGTCATTTTGATTAACCATTAATTCCACTTTCTGATAACGCTCTCTTTATTTCGCTCCAGGTTCTCAAATGTGAGGATATACTGCTTCTCTATGTTTTGTATTATTGTAAATTAAATATATTTTAGGCCTGGACTGTTGGCTGGACAGAATAAGGACTATGAAGTCACTTTGGAAATCTCACTGGGCTGTGGGAACAAAATATTTAAATATTTTCTCATATTTAACAGAATAAATGATTAATTGATCAATTATAAAATTATGATTAGTTGTGGCCCTAACACCTAATAACAAGCACACTCAGCAAATAAGGCAACAGGAAGACGCAATATTTAGTGATATTAATTAATTCTTTGTGTTTATGTCAACAAAGACTTTTCTGACCAAGAGGCTTCGTCTCAAGTTACTGCGACACCAAAACACACGTGCCCATAAAACAACTGCAAACTCTGCACAAGTGTCTGGTTTCATCATAAATGCCACCCAGTAACGTGCACACATGAGTAAAAACGTTCTCTACAAACTCGTCACGGTGAAGATTCCCTTGTCCAGTGTCAGAGACAGACACAGAGAGGCTGCGAGGGCCCAAACTGATTAAGTCATTGATAGCAGATTGCAAAAACAGCATGTGAGACAGCTGCAGGAGAGGGTGTGTCCCTTGTCTAAAGCAGGGCTGGTTGCTCATAATCCCAGGCATATGCTGTCCCTCTCTGGCCTGCTTTTATGGTCTCTGCTTGTCACACCACCGTCCAGTTGTGTTCCCACTATATATAGTGGATCCAGTCAATCTCCACTCGACGCCCTGACTCAATAGTTTATTTTTCTTCTGATTCCAGCTCTGCTCTTGTGACACATTCCGTTATAAATAGTTGATTAATTGAACAGGTACCCAGATTTTTTGCACTAAAATGTCAGCTGCTGTGTCAGAATTCACAGGGATTATTCGCAAATTATTTTTGAAGTATTTTTATTGCACTGCTGCAGTTGGTACAGGAACATAAGGTGCATGAGGTCCATCATGTGCAGGAAAGAACTTAGTTATATTCTAAATTCTGGTCAAATATACAGCAGTTTGTAAATTAGGTAGTTCATTTACTCTGTCATGTGCATACGTAAAACATATTTTTGCAAACAAAGAACTTTTTTCTCCTTCATTTCCAAATCTGCCACAAAACGATTCCCTTCCTAAAATACAACTAAACTTTTCATAATCATCCAACCAGAACAACTAATCAGAAATTAGGACCATTTTACTAAAGAATGTAAATCACCATAAACCAAACCAAAAACACATATAACAAACAAAGGCTTTTGTCTTCTGAGAAACCGTTAAACCGATCTGATTCAATAGCTAATGAAATGAACCTGAAGCTGACACTTAACACAAAGAAATCTTTGGCTTTTGGTTGAATTCTGCTTCATACAAGGCTTCACACTGTCGTAGTCTTTAATGAGACAATGTGTGTGTAATTTAGATTTGTGTCACACATCAACAGACTGTCAGCATATTTATTATGTCTTCTATAAGACAAGGACAGTGTGTGACAAAGTAATGCATTAATAAGATTTTTCTGTTTAATGTAATGTTGGAGCCTTAGAAATCACCAATTATGTGTTCATTTTAACATTTCACACAATAAAGCACGTGATATAGCATCAAACATTTAAGGAGTTAAATGGGAATAACTGACTTCATGTTTAAAACAGGACTTAATTTGACAAAACCTTTAAGACTTAAAGGACTTTATATTGAATAAAAATATAAAATTCCATGAAGATACAATAAACACTTGCAACACAAATGAGTACAACAAGACAAAGAGAAGCTATACGGGTAATAAAATGGTTGTGTGGTGCCAGAGAACATTTATCAAGCTGGCTGACACATTTGTTTCACAGTCAGGAATTGAGTCAGGGAGCTGAATCAACTCCAGGCCTCCCCTGATCAGCTCAGCGCTCTCCGTTCTTTTGTTTGAATCCCCTTGTGGCATTCAGGACAATTTTTAGCTCATGTCCAGGCAGGCAGTGAGTATAAGATGACTACATCAGCAGTCAGTTTCCTCTCCACTGTGTTTGTCTTTGGGAGGCTAAAAGGTGTTGGCAGCGTACAGCCACACTTTGCTCTCTTTAAGTCTTGTGTCCTCTTGTTACAGGATTCCCTGTTGGCTCTGGACAGCCCTTCTGAGGAAACATGTAGGAAAAGTAAGCAATGCAGTTTAGCGGCAAAGAACACTGCGCCGTGACTCAACTTTACAGCCATTACCAACGTAAAATGGAGAAGACAGCAATTCTTCAAATTTGAATGAAAAACAAAGACATGCACCCTGTAATTACAGTTCGTTTATTTCAGTGCATAGGTGGAAAGATTGTGAAATAGCTGAACTAATTTGAAAAAATAGTAATCGCAATTTTAGTGCAAAAATATATACAGCTGTTACAACTCAACACAATCAGAGTGCATCAAAACTAGTTGGCGAGCAAGCAGAAGTAGAACAACTTAGCTAAGCTAAAAGTGATTTTTTTAATGGTTAAAATACGCAGCTAAATGGTAGTGTGAAATAATCGAGGTAGCCAACGTCTGACACAAAAGTCACTGATTTATTTGATTAAAGATTGAATGTCCTATGATAAAGCTGAATTAATTTAATGACATCAAAAACACTCAGCTGCGGTGCAGTTAAGATAAATGTGGACCATTGTCTGTTGGTGTGTTTTTCTCTCTGTGGAACTTTGAATCGTCCACAGAGCACCTGTCTCCACTTCCTCGTTCCGATGACTCCTGTTTGCTCCATCCATGAAAGATTGGCTGGGAACATCCTCTATCCGAGAGGAAGCCATGCTCTGTGAAATTCACACCACTCGCACCATTTTGGGAATCACCGGTAGGACTTCCTAAAAAATAAAAATACATAAAAATATAGTCTAAATAAAGAGGGGAGAGGGCAGAGTGTCATGACCCGGGTCAGCTACCCTTTGTTGTCTCATTGTATTTGTCGGTGTGTGTGTGTGTGTGTGTGTGTAACAGATTTCTTCCTTATCTTATTTACATTTTTAAAAAAAACACCATTTGCTGTTTATGGGTTTATCATATTGTGGATAAATTTAATTTCCCCACATTTTAAATTCAATCTGTTTATGATGCTTAATTGTTGTACATGGTTTCTCCACCTCTGGGTCAGGATCCAAATATTGATATTTATTTAATGCATGTCATCAATTCTGTGCCTCCGTCATCCTTATGAATATAAACACCAAAAGTCTACCATCTCAAGTTTACATGACAATTTCCAAACACACTAATTTCTGGTTTTATGAGAATTTTGGCACCTAAAAATTGGGTCCGAAAATGTTAAGAAGTTTAAGAAGCAATATCGTATTTTTAGAGAAATGTTTAGATTGAGTGAACCTACAGCCAGAAGAGTGTCTAGACGTTGTTTGGTATTTTTCTTCTTCAATAACACAACCAAAGCTGTCTCTTACACAGGAAGTGTATTTGTGCACATGTTATTGGATTATGAACTTCAAACAAATATCAAACACATTTCCACTGAAATAGCAAACAGTCTACTTCCAGTTCCCCAAAAGCTGACAGTGTGTTCCTCCCTCTGCAGGTCCTGTCTCCTCTCGGTGGGCCTGGTCTGTCCTGTCAGGTTTGTCACAAACGGATAACAATCAATAATCCACAGTCAAACTTTACATTTACATTCTGATTTAATGTTTTCTTAATTTGAAAGTTGCTGGTGTTGTTTCCAGATGCTGTAAAAACATAAGTTGCACTGTCAGTTGTTGCCACCAGGGGTCAGCTGTGCACAGGACTACATGAAGCTCACTGTTAAATTAAACCTATACCAGGTGTGGGTCTGTAAAAAAGTGATAATGTAATAATTGACTGGCAACGTGAGAACATTTAGAAATAGAATAAAAATGTATCTCTAATTGTATTGATATGCAAACAGTAATGTTTATTCTGTGTACCTATTTTACATGATAAAACATTATATTATAACATTAATTTAGCCCTGATGATGAATAAAATATCGATTATTTAAATATTTAATAGCAGAGGTTAATCTATAACTTTGTATATATTGGCTGATTGATTAAAATAATCGATTATAATATGAGGCCACAATTGTAAAAGTGTATAAAGTCTAAAACATTTGATCAGATTTACGGACTATTTAAAGGTATATCTTTCTTGCATTTTGACTAATTATGACATAACCAGTGAATATACATTTTTATATCCCTTTCCTGGAATTCAATATTGACTTCTGTTGGGAATCATAAATGGATCTCAGTAAAAGCCCTGCTTACGTCTGCTTAACCCTCAAATGAACTTTCGTTGTAGTTAAAATATATGATATACACAAGATTTAACAAGTAACAAGTAACTTAACTTAGTATCAGAGCGACGTCACTCCAGAGTCCTTGGGAAAATGTTAGCAAGTGAAGGAGGGTGAGAGCACGTGAGCCTGCTGAGAGTCCCATATGGGTCCAGGTGAGGTGGCATGGCCCAGTAATTCCTCACAGAAGTCCTGCTGTGGTCACGCACAGCCGTGTATTTCAAGCTCCAGCTCCGCTGTGATCATTATCATTACTTGTGGGGTAACATGTCACTGACATGGTTTTGTTATGGTATGCTGTAAGTCATCGTCCAGACATGACAACTATATCATAACTACATAATAAGTGCATCATAAAATGTCATAATGTGTATTAATTGCCATTAAGCAACAAGGTGAGGGAGGTTTCAGCAAAAAGCAAGACATTTAAAGTTTAAATTTAATGTCAGGTATAGATTTATATATAGGTTTCTGCCTGTTAAAAGGCAGTGTTTCCTTGCCACTGTCGCCTAGTGTTGCTCATGGTGCAAATGTTGGGTCTATACATAGAGTTGGTTTAGACTTGCTCTATATTAACAAGTGCTATGAGATAACTCTGTTATGATATAGCGCTATA
>JAVQJF010078501.1:0-10941 GCA_036023855.1 Gadopsis marmoratus | reverse complement strand
TCCAGTTACCAAAAGACAGAATACCAAGAGAAGAGAGGCACTGAGTCAAAACTTTTTGGTTACATGATCTTTTACTTGCAGCAAGGAGAATGAACAGTACAGCGTCCTAGTTCAATCTGAAGAGCTTCTACTACACACTCATATTATATAGTGGGCCAGACCCATCATTCAGATTTTCATGTGACATTCTTTGATGGTTAGACATGCAATCACCCTGACTGTGGCTTTGCTTCACCATTATCTTTGCATGACAGAGCTAGCACAACAGTTCGTCATGTTTCTGTTATGTCTTATAAAGCAGTAAGCAGTATTCTATCTAATACATACACACACACAGCAATCATGGTTAAACTTATGCACATTTTTCTAACATTTCCCCCCTGTTTATCATTATTGCTGTCCCACACTTTAGGCATTCACATCAGTGAATGTGAATTCACTTCTTTTGGATTTTCGACAGAAACTTCACAAGGCCGTATCCATGTGGGGCTCCTCAGGCTCCCAGGGAGCTCTGATGTATTCATTAGCAGTGGGATGAATCAGGGGAGTGTCACTTCATACACCTCATTTCATGTAACAGGATTGAAATCCTATTTATCACCTTTATTTATCAATTTTGATAAAATCATGATTATACTTCAGTTCGTAGTAAATAAATATATAAATAGAAAAAAAATATATACATAAAACAAAAACAAGTTAAAGACTCGATGTGCTACAGGATAAACAGGATGGTACATGACAAAACAGAAAGAAAAATAAACAAGTAAAAAACAAGAGGGTGTTGCATATATAAAATCCTAAAACAATCAAAGTAGGAAAATACATAAAAGGTGTGACCACAAGATAGATAATAAACGTGGCTGCGTTTTAAAACAACTACTTTCCAGTAAAACAGAAATGATTTAAAATATATTAAATAAATAAAACAAATAAAACATAGCCCATGTCAAAGTACTAATCATAAAACAATAAATGAAAGTAAGGCCATACACTAAAACCTAATTAAAAGCTTGTGCAAACAAATGCGTTTTTTGTCTGCTTTTAAAAGATGACAGAGTTCGTCAGCCCTAAGATCCTGAGCAAGTGAATTCCATAAAGTAGGTGTTACGGCCAGCTGCTGCTTGTCTACCTTGCCTCACCTGTCTCTTGGTCCTGCCTCTGTCACCTTGTCAATCTGCTATCACACCTGTTCCCCACCTTCTCATCACACACCAGTACTTCCACCCTGGGTGGCCAGCTGATCCTTGTCAGGGGTTTCCTCTAGTAGCCTGCATGTCACAGTAGGGCTGCAAACGGAAAGCACCATAGGCAACTTTATAAGGATACAAAGGTGATAGCCTGCCTGCCTGCAATGTAGAAAAAAAGCAACCGGTAACTATAATGCTGAAATCATTAACATTTATATCTTTTAAACTAATAATTTAAAGTAACAGTTTTGTGGTGCCACAATGTATAAACATTATTTTCACTGACTCATGAAGAGCATTGAAGTTGTCCAAGTGGCAACATTAACACGTTTATAGAAAATAGACCGAGCTTATTAACACGGTGTTGTGCTGTCCTCTACTGGCACTGTCCTGTTACAACATCCAATGTTAAAAATAGATAAAAAGTCATATTATATACAAAAAGACTTAGTCCACTATGCTTTTAGGGACTGGGGTGCTAATCAGGTTTCTTTCTACAGGCTTGCAGAGACCTTTAAGGATCAGGATTTGTCATTACAGCCAGGATGATGATTCGCTGCCTTCAAACTCTGCTGTTGTTGGGGGCTCAGCTGGTTCTCTCAGCCTGGGCCGTGACTGCCCCCACAATCCCAGAATTCGTTGACCATGACTTGCTCAATGGAAATGGCAACAAAGAAAGTATGCACATGATCGATAAAATATGTGTTTATGTTAGCACATTTTTAATAGAAATAGGTTTCTATAATGATCTACATAATGCCTAGACTTTGCTACAGTTCCTCTCAGTGATGTGACGCTCCATTCATTTTCTGCATTTGATTGTGTTAGTTGTTTGTTTTTTGGTTATCTAGTATACACTTGTATGACTCTTTACTGCACATACGATACAATTAATGGTCATTCGTGGAATGAAATGTCTTATGTGTTTTTCTTGCTTGTTAATAATTATTTAGCCATTATTATTCTCATTGGATTCATATATTGCGTTCTTTTGTAACAAAGGGATGTAATAATGTCTGGCAATATTAGTTAGACTTATGAAAGGTCTCATTATTACTGGCAGTGCAAGTAGTGGCAGTAGCAGAAATACTTAAAATCTTATTAAAAGTAGTGGATCTTAATTGTTTGTTGTAGTTGAATTTTATTAATCGTAATAGGCATTTTCACAGCAGACATTTTGACTTTTGTTATACACAAAAGCACATGTTGGGTCCCTGTGACTAATCTGTTCTTCTACTGACATATCAACATGTCTGTTGTAGAAACAGCAGAAGTACTGCAAGGACTAAAGATACTAATAGCAGCAGTACCAATACTGATGATACTTGTAGTAATGGTAGCAGAAAGAGAATATCAACTGCGGCATCTGTTAACTACTTATTAAAGTTACCTACAAAGAGTCTAGTTGTCTGCTCTTGTTATGAGTGAAATACAGCTAAAAAAAAGTCAGTTACTTCTCCCGGAGACAGGAACGTAATGTGAACGTTTCCACTAGCTACAATTTAAAAAATGTTGTTTAACATAGCCAATGCAAAGAAAAACCAATGCATATATACTGTATTATTCATGTTCAAGCCTGCATCCTGAACCAAACTTTTAGGTGGAGGTTTAATCACAGCCAGCAGATGGCAGTCAGATGTTTGTGCTTTCAGTCAACAATAAGAGCAGAACAAAATGTGCAGTAACTACTAAACTGTATGAACTCTCTAAATTTACAAATACACAACCCTTAGAGACACATAGTGTACAGTCACTGAAGTATCTTCACAGACCTCATCACTATCTCTCAGGTTTATGAGACTTTCATATGCTGTATTGAGTTATTATATATAGGTATACACATACATATATACACATTGTACATACAAAACACATGATCAGGTTATAAAATACTCAGCAGTCTATAAAGTTTTTAAAATGAACTCCACTTTGTCCAGCTACAGTACAACGTTGAAATTCTGCTTACACAATAATGCATCAGCAATAATACAATATTATAATAAATAAAATAATATAACACTGACAGAAGCCATTCCACTGCATAATGAGTCATTTTACTTTTGATCGTTTAGTACATTTTGATGATGATATTTCTGTATACTTAAGTAAATTTTGAACCCATGACTTTTCCTTGTGATGGTATATTTTTACTTTGCGGTATTGCTACTTGTACCTAAGTAAAGGATCTGAGTACTCTGTCCACCACTTGTTAGCACATGTGATACATAAAAAATGCATTGCCAATTTTATTTGATACAAGAGTGGATTGTATCGCTCACCAATTATACAGCTAGTGAATACAACAACGTTAAAATTGTAAGTCCATATTCTAGATATTTATTGAACTATCTGTACCAGCAGACATGGTTAAGATACATATCTGCACTAAAACTGCTTTAGTAAAGCTTGAAAGACACATGTAATCTGATACATGCTACACTAGCAAGTGAAATATCCTATTGGATATGGGGTTGTAAAATACAATTTGACACCTTAAATCTTAATCAGATCAGCAGGTATTGTTTCATGTGACTTTCCAAGGAGAAGAAAAGCGTAAAGCAGACATTATGTGCATGTAAAATAAATCATCACATCAAAGGAGTGAACAAAAATGGGGATTCACAGGAAATGTCTTGTTCATATAATTTAATAATTGCATGAAAAACATGATTAGGCTTTTGTGTAACAGTTACACTGTAACGCTTTCAATACCAAGAATCTCTCTGTCACATTTTAAAGGTGATAGTATTGCCATTATATCCCATGGAAGTCAAATGAGAAAATGTCCAACTGGCTTCTAAATAGCTGAAATCAACCTACTATCAGAGTATCAGTAGAAGTGGAGAAGTTTATTTATGTTAGCCTGACCCCCTCAAAACTTTATACCAGATTTGAGCTATAAATATAAAAGCCTTTGTGCAATATGTTGTTTTAGGCTTCAAGTGAGCCCAAACTGACCGAATGAAGCTGAGTCTAACTATGAATAGAAATCTTACGAGCTGAACTGAATTCCACACTTGGGGACTTTCTATTCATAGTTGAGGTTCTTGAGGGTGTAAACCCCAACATAAGTAATATTTTGGTGTAACCTCAGGAAATGGAGTTGGTCGGGACGTTTCTAAACAAACCAGAGAGAGGTCAGCTGCAGGCTGGGGAAATCAACAGTGTGTTAAGACATATTGTCATTTTCTTTTGTGTCCCTGATTCAGATGCTAATATGAACTGGTTTCTGTTGCAGTACTGGCTGCCTTATCTGGCATATTATGTGTATACTGATAACACTGCTGAATGCAACTAGGCTACCACAGAAAAAAATAATCTGACAGGTAGTCTGCACAATGCCCACAATGCAAGGTTGCTTAATACTTAACATGTACTGTATCTGTTAAAGTCCTGATGGTGAAAAGGAGGCCCTTGTATTCCTATAGATTACATAAGTTACATGCTGCCAACAATAAACGGTGAATATCTACTCTTTCTCAAGTTTTTGCAACTTTCTCTTTTTTACTGTCTTTTGTATTTTATAATTTCACAGGGATAAAGGTCTAGTAGTTTATTCAATCTACTTCATGGCAATATTTAATTTATGAAAGCTTCAGTGATGGCTAAAACCTAAGTAGAAGTGGCAACAACACAATTTAAAAATACTAGAAGTGCTAAACAAAGGACCCAAAATAAAGGTAAATATATTTTGCTACAGAATGTGTTTAAGTATGAGAATATATTAATATATTAAATACTATTTAAATACTACTTAAATCATTTATGTGTGCAGTGTATTAATGTCTTATGGTACAGTTGGCACTGCAGTCAAACTACTTTATAAAATGCTGGGTGATTTAAACATTAGCAATACATTATTTATTATAAATTTATGGGGGATTATATATCCCAACGGGATGAGCTGGAAAGTGTTGCTGGGGAGAGGGACGTGGGGATAACCCTGCTTAGCCGGTTGCCTCCGCGACCCGGCAACAGCAGGGGAAAATGGATGGATGGATGGATGGATGGTATGTTTTCCATTTAAAATATGCAAACTAACATCAAAAGCCCTTTCAGAACATTTCCTTCTAAAAAGCTGTGGAAAATGTATAATAAAAGTATAGTCCTGCAAAATAAAATGCATACCAGTGGTAGCTTAATCATTAAAGGCATGTATTATGTTATTTCATCTTTCCTAAGATTTATGTCAGTCTTAAAAATGTTGGTAGACTAAACCAAACACTATCTCTAAAGATGATTAATTACAGTACAAGTAAAAGTTATGCATGTATGATGACAATACATAAAACATTTTTTTAACTAGGCTAATGTCAGTAAAATGCATGAAGGTACAATGTATTATGCAGGAATTGGCCACCATGAGTGTTATTTTTTATTATACATTATTGGATTGTTAATACATAGGCATTAATGTTTAAATAGCATTTTACTGTTGCACTTAATTGTCTTGGAGCTAATGATACTGTTGGATAAACTTTAACATGCATAATATTTTATAATTTAATTATAAAATAATTATTATTAATTTCTTACATTAAAATTAAAATCACATCATGGGTTAAGGGTGAGCGTAGGAGGGGGGGGGAGGGATCTGTGGTTACGCTCGCTCCTGATTAGCTGTGCTGGGTTTTACGTGAGGCGGGAAGGTGTTTAAATAGCCAATCACGGCGCTCTCTCCAGCATGTGTAGGAGCCACAGCCAACTTACGTTTCTTTCTCAGCGGAGGACCGCGTCCGTGCGACACCAAGTCTCTGCTCTAACACTCACTGAACTCAAGTGCAATGGAGGAATCAAGTAGTTGACGTTTCTTGCTGCAACCTTCTCTTTTAAGCTTTCTTCCCGTCTGATCACCGCGACTCCGAGCCGGTTTGTTAACGTTTCTGACCTCCCAGCAACTTCTTTACCATCCGAGAACATGAAGTACATCATCGGCATCGGCGGGTGAGTTGTTGCGGATGGATTACCGGGAGGCTAAGCTAAGCTAAGCTAAGCTAGGTCGCTAACCGGGCTGCTAGGGCCTAAAAGCCCCAGCACACGTGGAGGGGGGCGCTCATGACATCGGCTAAATTGTTGCTTTCTTTTTTTGTTGCACTGCTGTTAAAACTGTCGAGTAGCCAAATATGTCGCCGTTAATCCTACAGTGTCTGTAAACGCTTAATCCCTCAGGTAATATATAAACAGCTAAAGCTCCCGGTAACAAGTGCCGATTGTATAAAGAGGTGTAAGCATGCCGCGCGCCCAGTTGACCCACCCCTTTTTTTTTTTTTAAAAACATGATATAGATATTAATGCATAAAATCAGTTAAATGCGCAAATGTTGTGCTATTGTGTTAAAAAAAATAAAAACCTGCTCCGACTATGTCTGTTTATTGTCGTTCGGTTTTAAAATGAGTGATAACTAACCGGATGTCATGGGTAATAATTACATATATTTAACACCTGACCTGGAAAATGAAATGTATAATCTGCACTATCGAATCGGATGTTCCAGACACAATATTTAATGTGACGGTCGAATAATGAATCTTTCAGCCGTACAACTTTCCACCCGCCATTCATTGTGTCTGTTGGTTTGTTCCACGCAGTGTAACCAATGGAGGGAAAACCACCCTCACCAACAGGCTGATCAAGCGCCTGCCCAACTGCTGCGTGGTTCATCAGGATGACTTCTTCAAGGTGAGCCACATAAGCGCATCTCTCTTTGAATTTTCTATATAGATAACCAAAGGGATCGCTCTGAGTAACACAAGCTGGTGGGGTGTGAACACTCCGCTGCCTGTGTTACTAGATACAGTTTGATCTAGTGTGTAAAAACACTGTCAGAGCCTTCCATATGGCAGAGTGTAGCACTAGTAGAATGTACCTTGGTACATCTTATCAATGTATGTTTCAGCCCCAAGATCAGATTGAAGTTGGTGAAGATGGCTTTAAGCAGTACGATGGTAAGCCTGGGTTTTTATGAAAGGGTTTGTGTGTGTGAGCGTGTTTGTGTGTTTGATCCTGCTGTAACGTTTCATTTGTAATCTGCATGCATTATAGACAAACGTGAACACTGACAATGTGTTTCCTACTTGCTCTCTGCAATTTTCTATACGCTTCTCCGTTTCCTTCCGTCCTTTCTCCCCGCTATGCTCTTCAGTCATTACTGCTCTGGACATGGACGCCATGATGAGTACGATCTATGGTTGGTTGGAGAACCCGGTGAAGTTTGAGAAGTCACATGGCGTTAATAACACCCTGGACACAGATATCGTCCCAAAGCCTGACCATACTGAGGAGGATGAGGAGACTCACATCCTCATTGTGGAGGGCTTCCTGCTTTACACCTACGGGTAAGAACGTGTGCTCATTACATGTCTGTTAGTGTTTGTCACGCTAAAAGAAATCAGACCAGTACGCCCTTTGGTATTAATTTGTGTCTCCCCTTGCAGACCTTTGATCGACGTGCTGAACCAACGCTACTTTATTTCCATCCCATATGAAGAATGCAAAAAGAGGAGGTGGTAAGTGCTTCAGACACTGTTCTTAACTTAGTCTAGTCTGCTGTCTTTTTGTGACCTTTATATAATTGGTGTTGTGTCTCTCTGCAGCTCTAGGAACTACATAGTGCCAGACCCCCCCGGCCTGTTCGATGGCCACGTCTGGCCCATGTATTTGAAACACAAGAACGTCATGGAGGCATCACATGTTGATGTCTGTAAGTGTGTGCATTTATCTTTTTTCTTTTTTTTTACATTGTCACTTTGAATGCAACTGTGCTTCTTGTATTTAAAATTTTACCCATTGATTGAATTATTGTATGCTATTACAGTGCAGCTAGATGGAACCAAGTCAAAGGAACAGCTGTTCAACTTTGTCTATGGCAACATCCTGAATAACATCCAGAAGTCTCTTTAACAAACAAAGGTACACAAATCATCTTGACTGTCCTTTTACAGTATAATCTCCATATCCAAATATGAGTTTCTGATCATTTTTTCTTTTTTGCAGGTCACACGATCGGCTAAAAGAAGTATATAATCAGCCTGCAAGCAGAAGACTGCCTTGCCTTAAGTTTCTACCTGGCAGCTCACTTAGCTGACTGCTATGATTTTTATGTAAATGAATAACCGATGGCTGGCATGTTTCTTTTTTTATATCTTCCATATTTATTGCATTGGTACAGCCTACACTCCAAAGAGAGTTGATGGATATGTTCAGAGGATGCTTGCAATTTGCTGATGTCAATAAATGATCCTCCTGCCAGTTCTGAACTCTTGTGATTTACTTTACGGTTAAGGTAACTGTTACACTCAAAGAAGTACAATGTAAATACAAACTGTAGCTTTAAGAATTGTGAAGAGTCTTGGCATGTGTGCAGTCCACATTTGTAAATTGTAGCTTTCAAAATAGTCCCCTTTTCAGCACTTGCAGCCCCAGGCAGCTGCTAAGTTAGGCACAGCGAGCAGACGGCTTTTACTATCTTGCTCCCTGGCAACAGTTGGTGTTGGTGATAAGTGGAATCACAAAGTTGAACTTTGTGACCTCAGGTTTAGAGCACCACCCTTATCTAAATTCAGACCCACGTGAGCTACTTGAAGTGTTTCCTTAAAACTTCAAAGGTCTCCTTACTTGGTTTTACAGAGCAATAGCTTTGTGTATAATAACTCGGGTCAATCAGTGGAAGCAAATGCAAGATTTACATAATGTCCTATATGTAGGAGGCTACAGAGTCATATTGGACCAATGTGTTAAGCACATGCAGTATATAATGTATGTGAATTTTTAAGGATCCTACACAAATGCATTATATTTAAAGCCTGGTATATAATAATAAACTTTATTTATATAGCACCTTTCATACAAGAAATGCAGTTCAAAGTGCTTTACATCAAAGATATGAAATGCACAAAGTGCTTAACACAATAAACAGTAATGCAGTTAAGAAAAATAAAATGTTGGTTTGGGTTACTGTAACGGGCCAGGAAGTCCAGAATTTCTGGGCAGGAAAGTGGCATCGCTAAATGCAAGCAGACCATCACTTGGAGCAAGTGGGAAAAACCCAAATGGACGACCCAATGTCACTAACGCACCAATCTTTATTTTTAATGAATGACTTTAGAGCAGTGGTTTAATCCCAGATGTAAAGACATTTATTTTAAAAGACATGCTTCACCCCAGTTGCAATAAATAATCTCAGCCATTTTGTCAGATTCTCCATAAAGCTGCTGTAACATTTCTGGTTGCAAACACTTCTTAATGTGTTATTACTGCAGGCACACATGTGTTTATCTGTATATTCCCATGTTTTATGTGTATATACACACAATATGTGGTTAATGTAATACATTATGAGGGGTCATTTATGTGTAAGCTGAAGACACATTTCCATCTTAGCGAAAGGTTTTAATTGAAGTAATGTGAGCCTACCTAGTTTAGTGCAATTATGCAATACAATGCAATGCCATAATAATGCATAAGGCCCACACATTAATATTGTGCAAGATTCCTGTAATGGAAAAATACAGCTGATGACATCTAAACATCCACAGAAGTCTAGAAATATCTGAGTCAAGGGTGTGTCAGGGCCCACAGAGGGAGTGAAACCGCTTTCTTCACTCTACTGTTAAAGCACACGTTATGTAATGTTACTATAGACATGTATGGAAATTGATTAGCGCTGGATGTAAGTTGAAGACAAAAACCCGTTGGCCCACATGAAAAGTCGTTGTTCCACTTTTGAAGTTCTGCATGAGGGTTCTTGCTCTTGTGCGTATAATCCATTACAGTTTCAGCTTTACAGAACAGTTTCAATATGTTATGTAATCATTTTAATACAAAAAAAACCCAACCCAACTGCTGTTTAGTCATTCAGCTAACCTGACTCTTAAAACAAACTACATGGTATTTTTAGATCTATTGCCTTACATATTTTTCCATTTAACAGTCACTGTTTTCCCACTGCTGGATGTATCGCTGGAATTAAACAATCCTCAAATGTTGATATTACACTCCATGCAGGAGGACACAGATCTGACAAAGAGAGCACGTGTTGTGTTATTCACTGAGCACAAAGAAGCTCTTATGGGTTCCTCTGGTTCCAGACAGACTGCATGATTATTGACACATCGGTGTCTCTGCAGCAACAGCACAGACACACACAGGTAGACAGGGAACATCTGTTATAATGCAGGTTAGTTATTTATTTACAGTTTATAATTGAGGTTTTATTGTCACATCTATGCATTTTTATGGCCTCAAATTACTTCTCAGTATTCACTCCACCCATTTCCCTCCGGTACATTACAACATATTTGCTGCATGTGTCTTGACATCTGCCTGAACTTCCAGCTCTTCTTGTGGTTCTTGTGATTGATCAATCAGAGGCTTCATACAACTTATATTCATTCACCGGCTCTGAAGCACAACCACAAGCTAAAAAATATACGGTTAAAGTCATTTAAACTCCAGACTATTCTCTGTTTGCAATCATTCTAGCTTATATATCTGTCTGTGTCTGTCTCTCTGTGTCAGTCTATCTGTGTGTGTCTGTCTTTCCCTGTGTCTGTCTGTCTGTGTCTCTCTCTCTGTGTGTGGAGGCTGGATATCCGAGACGTGGTGCTGCGCAGTCTGGATGAACACGGGTCATGTCGAGTGGATGCGGACCGCCTGCTGCTGCTATTGTCGTTATTAGTGTAGCTGTTGTTATTAGTATAGCTGCTGTTGTAAATAACATTGTAGCTGCCATTGCTTTGCATTTTCTGTATGT
>JAVQJF010078500.1:0-12741 GCA_036023855.1 Gadopsis marmoratus | reverse complement strand
CCAACTCGACACAGTTAGAAACCTGAGCCTGTGGAAGGCGAGAGCCATGAGGAAGAGAGGCAATGAGGAACCCAACGCAACGATCGATCAGCTCAGCGTTCCTGTTGGTCCAGAGCAATACGTCCCAGGTCAGAACATGTGGATCAGTTGTCTGGAGGGGGTGAAGATGATGACGATGTTGCGGTCTCTAGCTTACGAAGGCGGCGGCGCCTCAGCTCGGCAGCATTGGGCTCACCGTCCTCGACCCCTTCCACCATCACTCCCTCATCCATCCGGTCTCTGCTCTCCGTGTCCGTGTCCGAGAGCGTAGAAGTAGAGTCCGCCGGATGAGAGACTGTAGCGCCGTCCACCTGCTCAGCTGGAAAACGGACAAAAACATATCTAATCAGGGTCCAAAGTTTTTGATTTGATCGTCTTCGTGGTGCATACATAGGCGATGTGAACGGTCAGTTTACTCACAGCTGGGAGAGTCCTTCTCCTGGCCGGGACTGTCCGTGCTACTGCCAGCTGCAGGAGATGAAAAGGCGTTGTTTGTCCCACTGATGTCTCCAGTGCTGCCCTCAGCCCGAGGAGGCCTGTGGACACAGGACAATGAAGCAGGCTCTTAGCTCTTAAAATAATGGAAGTCAAAACTTTGGGAGATCTTAATAATTACTGCATTTATTTGTCAAACGCTAGAGAACATGCAAGTTCAATTAGAGACGGCTCCGTTACGTGAGTGTGGCGACGGTGCTGAGGTAGTGGTGGATGTTGAGCATGGCGGCGTCCAGCAGGGTGTGGATGTTCTGGAGACACTGGAGCCTCGCTTCAAGGCCCCGACGGCCTTCTGCCTCCAGCTCCCTCAGCTCCTCCTCCGACAGCCGTGACAGAGATGGAGGAGGAGGAGGCATCGACGACACTGGAGGAGAGGGGAGGCAACACTCAGCAACAACACCACTGACAAGGAACTGCTCGCCATGCCTCCTGACACCAGGCGAGTTAGCAGAGAATGGGCGATATACATATGAGAATATATGTGTAACAGTTTATCAAGGAGCTTAGAATGCTGCCAATGTTGAAGTACTGACGTGTTGCCTTGTGAAGCACTTTGTGCTGAATATGTTAACTGTAGTTAACTATATTTAGCTAAACTCCAAATAGCCAAGATCACTCTCACTGAGGTTCAGCATTAAAATCATATCAGGTGACCTCCGGGGTTAAAGTTTATTCATGGCTGGCTGGCTGGAAAAAAAAAAAAACAGGCCGGAATGTCAGGGACTTTCTCACAGTGTGAATGCCCAGTGTGTTGCTATGGTGACACTCATCACTTCCTTAAACAAAGGCTGACAGAAGTTCAATTCAGTTTCATTTTTGTAGTGCCATATCATAACGTTTTCTCATAGCCCTTGCTCATATAGAGCAGCTCTAAACCGACTCTTTATTTACAGAGACCCAACAATTCCCACCATGAGCAGCACTAGGAGACAGTGGCAAGGAAAAACTCCCTTTTAACAGGCAGAAACCTTGAGCAGAACCAGGCTCTTGGTGGGTGGTCATCTGCCTCGACCGGTTGGGTTGAGAGAGAGGGAGAGAGGGAGAGGGGAGGGGGGGGGGTAGAGTGAGAGAGAGTGAGAGCAGGAGGAAAGAGAACACACAGCAGCGCAGTATAGTTCCACATACAGAGATGTAAAGCAATAGTGGTAGTAACACAATAATAGTAACACAAGGAAGTAAGACAATATTATCACCAAAATGACTCTGAAATTGCACATTTCTTATTATTTCTATTTTATAAAGGAGCAGCATGACAGCCGGGTGTAAGAGGTCACCCTCCTCCTCACTCCACTTTCTTAATTACCTGTTTTTCTACTTATTTTCTGCAGCACATAATCATCAGTGCATATTCATTTTAGCCTGCAAGACCGTACCGAGCGTTTGAGCTTACCGAAGGGGGGAGGTGGTGGCATGGGCAGCCATGGTGCGGTGGGGAAGGGAGGAGGGGGGAAGGAGAAGGGGAAGCCTGGGATTGTTGATCCCGGAGCAGCAGCAGCAGCAGCAGCAGCAGCAGCAGCTGTGTCGGCAGTCGACGAGGTGGGCTGGCTGGTACCTGATGAAACAAACGAACGACATTTTGAGTAGATGTCGAACATCTCACAGTAGAAAATAACAACAACACAATGCTGTGTGTACTGGTGAAGACGAGGAATCTGCACACTGTTGGGGTGGCTAATTTGTCGCACGAGGTATCCTCACCAGCTGCCTGCGTGGCCTCTGTGCTGCTTTGTGGTGCATCAGTGGCCCCTGGAGCTGCAGCTGCTGCTACCGGTGGAGGTACTGCAGGGAAGGGCCCCCAGAAGGGGAAGACGCCAGGAGGAAAGCCAGGTAACATGCCTGGGGCCACTGGAGAGGAAACCAAACAAAAGAGATCCTTACCAAACCTGGAAAAGGCTCCAAATATGATTGCAAACATGATTAATATGCTTGTTAAGACTAGTTGTTAATTAGACTACTTTCTCAAAACTTAGCCACAATGGGTAGAATTTAAAACTGAGAGTTTAAGACTTTTTCACCAGGGTTGTCTAATTTTACCACAAAAGCTAAAGTCAGTAAAAATACAACATAAAGTGGCTTTAGGTAGGTGAGCAGTAGGTACAAAGCTACATTATATCTGCGAAACAGACAAATACACCCAGGTGAAATATTACTATTATTGGAATGAGCCGTATTGCACAAAAGCATGTTTCCACTCTGGGTTTCTCCTATACAGTGACTTTGACAGCAGAGGGCGCCCACATGACACGCACTCTCCTCTGCCAATAATGTGGGCGTAGACTCTCACCATTGGGAGGTGGGGCTGCGGGGGCGTTGGCGGCGGCTGCAGGAGCAGGAGGCGGGGCTTGGCCCTGGGCTGGAGTCTGGTTGCTATTAGATGCACGGAGGACGTCCATGCGGCAGGTGGGGCAGGTCTGCTGCCTCTGGAACCAGGAGCGCAGGCAGCTGTGGGGAGGGATGGAGAGGAACACATTTTTCCAACTATTACAAGAACAAAGTCTTGTTTTAAGCCATGTTACATTTTTTCGCTGTTTACATACAGAAACTTTTACCCTTGTTGTCTAGAATCTTTCCTGCGGAGTCAGGCTGTTTACTGCAGGACTTACCTGGAGTGGAATATGTGATTGCAAGGTAGTTTCTTGGCTCCGGTGACCATTTCCTCTCGACAGATGATGCAGACATTATCAGAGGCCTGCAGATCTTCAGGAGTAGCGTCAGGGTATCTGCACACAGGCAAAAGTGAGAGGAGAAATGATCAGGGGTTCTAGCCAGAAAACTGATCAGCTAAAGATTTATTCAGGTTTGCAAATATCCCCCGGCTGAAGATTACACACATCACTGAATACTGTCCTCAAATAACTAACCAGACATGTGTACATGCGGCTCAACCCATAAAATATCCTGATATTTTCCTGCAACCTCTCAAAAGCAGAATGGACATTAATTTGCTTATAGGCCATAGTCTGTGACATTCAATGAGAATTAAAATGCAAATGATAAATAAATGAATATGGAAAATAATGATTTTTATGAATACAATATGGTGCAATCAGGTGCTCATCATTACTCACAGTGTATTCATGTTGCGGATGGCTCTCCGAGACATAATAGCATCTGTTACAGCTTTCTTGAACTGCCTGAGAGAACACAGAAGGCAATACAAAACATGCCTTAAAATCAGGGTACATGCAGGAATCCTGAAATTAAATTCCAGACCTTAATAAAAACACATTTTAAGACTGCAACGCCACAAAGTGTAACTTACATTTAGAGTACTATACCAGTACATTAATTTTAAGATTGCAAAACAGTCTTAGTTTGACATAATTCAGATCGGCTGGGAGAGAACAAAACTAAAGAGAATAAAGTAGTGACTAACATGAAGGCAAGGTTTACTAAAAGTAGTCACATACTCACTAAGAAATACAACACTGGCCATAAATTATGTTAAATCACAGAGATTCAGACAGACATCTAGGCCTATGTTCCAAAAAGTAATAACTCGTAAAATGCAGATTAAGACTTTTTAATAGCTTTTAAAAAGGGTCTTCATTTATGCTAAACTGATTTAATACTTTTTAAGGCCCCCGCGGATACCTTTTAAATATGAATTCAGAATATCCACTGACTAAAAATTATATTCAACCTTTGTGTATAACTCAGCAAAATGTCAGTTAAAATAAAAGAAATCGTTTTTGTGACTGACAACAGAAAGCAAGAGGAGTGGAAATAACAAAATAATAATAAAGCTGAATCAGACAAACACAGAGGCATACAGCTGCTCACCTCATAGCCAGATACATGGGGCGAATGGCAAACAGGGGGAAGGTGTGGACCTTTATCATGATGGTCATGAAGGCGATGTACAGGAGCACCTTGATAAAACCTGGAATAAAAACCATCATTTGAATATGGCTGCTACACACGCACACACACCAGTTTGAACTCCGGCCAGAATACAGTACCTGTGAAGAGCTCGGTGTAGAGCATATAGACAGCCTTGTTGTCCCAGGGATTCTCACTCTGCAGGTCAATAGTGTGCAGGAGGTACTTAATGAAGGTCGTCAGCACCATGGTCAGCAGGATGGCATACTGAGGGGCACAGAGAGGGGAGATATCCCATTGGTCCATTTTTGTGTGTGTATGTCTTTTAATCCTGGTTCAACCATGTAAAGCTTATTATTATTATAATAAAGTTTATGATGGAAACATGTTTCCCCACTACTAACATGTCCAATGAGTCTCGACCACAACTCTAAACTTTTTATATCCCAAGAGAGAAGAAATGAAATGACTCAGTAAATTCAAAAACAAAACAAAGAAATAAACAACCAATCAAAGTAGAGCAAAGGATTAAGCTTTTGAATTGGCCAAAGGTGGATTGAATAAGCCATTTTTTACTGATGAAAACACAAATTCTGCTTCAAGTCGAGTGTGACAAACCTCAAATCCAAAAACAAGCTGGACCGAGGCTCCTCGGGTAATGATGCTGTGACAAGCGTGGTTGACAAACAGGAAGTCCAGGACAGCCAGCAGTCCCATGAGAGCTGCAGGAAATAAAGAACAGTGAATAAGACTTCTGTGAGGGGGGCTGCGGTGCCTGCATGTAGAAGCTCCATAGAAACACACATACAGGATTTAACAATGATCATAGCATGGACAGCTATATTAAAACTTTAGCTACTGGGTCTGACTATGGAAACCCAACTGGAGAGGAACATGGCGCCCTGAACGAGCTACCAGCTGAATTCTGAATTCAAATACACTGGTCTGGATGTTGATTTGCATACAGTTTCATTTAGCCTTAAGACTCGTTTCATAAGTAGAATCAATAGAACGGAAAGAGAGACAGAAGTCAAAGTAAAAAAAAAAAAAAAAAAGGCCAGGAAGAATGACGTGTACTTACATAATACTCTCAAGTGGAAAACGCAGGATATGTTTGGACTCCGCTCCATCTGACAGAAAAAGGATTAAAAACGCATGAAATTAACTCAATTTAATTATCTACATGTTATTTCAAACATGCACGGTCACGTATGTCTATTTAATCATTGAATCATCAATTGGGATGCTGAACAATCATTGCATATGTGATCACCAACATCATTACAGGAGCACAGAAGCCTGAAATATGTTACAGTTTGCTTGACATTCAGCTAATGACTGCTGTGTAGTGTTAACAGTTTGGTAAAGCTTCCTGCTCCATCAAAGCAACACTGCTCACTTACATAGTTTTAGTTGAAAATCAAAGTCTCATAGGAAGCAACGACATGGATCACCAAATGATCAGTTTCAAAATGTCAAATAACAATGTTTGTATGTAACAACTTGGCCACACATACCACCTGTCCCATCCTTTGTTCCATGTTTTCTTTCTACCTTAAACATTGTACTATACACACACACACAGTATAAGATGAGGAAGTTGTTTCTCATCACTCACAAAGTCCACCCGGTCCTCAGCCAGCCAGTGGAAGCACTTAAGGAAGAGCAGGAGGGTGAAAAGGGCGACAAAGCGAGGGGAGAAGTCGTCCCGGAACACAGTGAATGCCAGGCACGTCTCGGTCACCGCGTACCAGGAGCGCTCGATCAGATGCTGATGGCAGAGAGGAATGCACACAAACAAAGAGGACGATTAGATACATTGCTGCCATTTACAACCGAGACCATGGAGCCACGCGGGTCAAACATATAAACAGAACTCTACCTCCATTTCTGCAGCCCTGAGCTGTCCAAAAAAGACCTTCCGCATGAACTTTCCCAGCAGAAACACCAACACAAAGGCCTGAATGTACAACACCTGACACCAAAAACAAAACAGAAAGGAAAAGCTGATTCATATGGGTCAAATATTCAAATGGTTTCAACCAAAACTTCAGATTTTGCTTCACTTTAACACTGCTCTTACCGCCATACTGGGGCTGCTCTTGGTGAGGTAGACCACAGTCGGATAGAACTGGTGTTTGAGGAGGTAAGCATGTGCCACCACTGCCCCAGTCAGTGCCAGACTGGTGGCAGTCACCAAGGCTGCTCGTACCATTTTGGACTCAGCTGCAGATACTGTGGAGGGAGAAAAGAATAAGGCTGCTGCATGTGAAAGCTGACTGATGCCAGAATTCTGAACGTTATAACTCTGATATTAAAGTCCATATTCTGAAGCAACCAGAGCCACAATTGTGAATTTACTTTTTTAGGAATTCAAAAAAAATAAAATAAATGTCTTTGAATTCTGATATCAAAGTCATATGTCGAAATTAAAGTCATAATTCTGAGGCATCCATCTCGTGGTGCATTACTGCCACCTCTGGCCGGAAACGTTAGCGTGTCATTTAACCCCGATCGAGCCAAATACTCGCACACCAACCTCAATCGAGCCAAAAGCCTCAACAGTCAGTCATCCTTCCTTTTTGTAACCATTAATTTCACTGCTTTCTGAATAGTAGGTTATGAATTAACTGTTTTTAAAAAGGCACCCCGACAACAGAAATGTTCCAGTACTCTGATAATGACATCTATGTGAGGCCAATAGATTGGTCTCTTCATATCTTTGTTCAGCGGCTCGCAACCCTTTTGCTCTAAGATACTGCCACAGCCCTGCCAACTGAATGAACTCAGGTACCCCTTCATCGATTGCCACCTATTGATTTTATAAAAGTGAATATTGTTACAATGCAATTGAAGTGTCAACATTAAGGTTGTTTTGCTCGGCAGTCACACTGCCACCACTTAGACTGAAGCTGAATGCTCCAACTGTTTATCCATTACTTTTGATAATTTAGTCATTATGTTTTAGCTGACTATTGTTTATCCATTACTAAAAGGAGCACTTTTTAAGCACATTAACCAGTCCTTGCCCGTATAGATATCCATCATGATTTTTCTTCCCATTGAGATCTGATGTGTTTTCAATGTGTTCCTTTAATTTCTTTTGAGTAGTGTATTTCAACTGTTTATCCATCACCTGTCAACCTGCCAGGTGAACGACGGCGTTGAGTTTGAGACTGGATCCAAAGACTCAATCCTCCAAATAACCCTTTAAAATGCGCATCCTGGCTAGAACATGTTTATAAGTGTTAAGCAATAAAAAAAAATAAAAAATCTATATATAACTTTGTACGATATTCTGTTAACCACTTCTGCTAGAATAACTGATGCATGAAAAGGCCAAAACTGAACAGCATTAACGTACAATTAGCTTCAGAGTAAGTCACTGGAGGTTTAGATTAATATAGTTAGTGGTTTTAATAGACGAGAAAACAACACAGTGCATCATATATCAGCGCAGGCAAACTGCTCAAAATGAATCGAGTTTCTCCTGCATAGATACCAGGCAGCAAAGTGCACACTCCCACTACTGCAGCTACAAGATCGTCCCCTACTATGCTACATTTCTCACATTAATAGCAACCTAATAAACTAGCTGATCTCTGCTTTTCATATAGTTAGCTCTGTTAGCTAACTTAGCTCGCTAACGTTAAAGCTAATGATGTAAAATTAAGTCTCATGAATCCGAGACAGCTTCCCAAGAGCGTGAGAAACTTAAGCTAGTCACGTACTTCTCAAAACGCTGAGCAGATATTTGCTTGCATTAGTATCGTCACTTTACCCCAGAGGCTACCTAACTGTCAAACACAGGGAATTTAGGTTAGCAAGCTGGCGTTAGCTAACGTTAGCTAGCTAGCATGGTAACGTTACAGTTGTCAGTACTCTACGGGACTCACCGACTCGATGTCTGCGGAAGACTTGCTCCTCTGTTAATTTGACGGACGTCTCCTTGCCTGCTAAATGCTCTATATTCTTACCAGCTACTCCATTTCGATCGTTTCACAGCAGCCTCTCTACAATATGTATTATCCTCGCCCCTCTTCGTATAGCTACGTGTTAATCTTTGGCTTGCACCTAGGAGCCATCTCACATCCGGCTACCGAGGCAATTGTACGCAAGAGCAATTTTAGGCACCACTGATGTTTTCTGTCAATAACTTGGTGTTAAAATCACTTAGAAAGAGAATTTGTCTTCAGTATCGAGCAAAGACCCAATATATGTTTTTAAACTGTAATTTTCCGAAACGTATTTGTAAATGTAATTTGATGTATTGTATGTAAATGATAGGTGACCCACCTTTTAGGGGGTTTACGGTAAATACCAACGTGGACCAATAGGAAGTTGTCAAGCTGTTTATAATACTGCTAGATATGCGTTTCTTTCTCCGCTGCTGCTATTGGAATGAATTTATCATTTAAGAGCTGCTGGGTTATGGTCTGGTCTTTCCACCAGAAACTGTTTTTCATCAGTAATGTAATGTAATAATGAACGACCAGTTTACAAGAGCCAGGTTATTTATTAAACCTGTAGTAGGCCTTAATTTAGCATACCCATAATTGATATGCCAAGGGTCACTGGACTTGCTTTAGATTCCTCTCATCCAAAAGCTTCTTCAGTTAACCTAGCATAGTTAACTGTAGTTCCAAATGTGGCTTTCTGAAACATGCATTATATTTGGACTCTTTTTTTGGATTAGTTTTGGTAAAAACAAAATGTTCACCCTACTTAACAAAACCAATCAAAGCAGAAAAAGAAAACATTCAAAATACCTATGTGGATATGTAAAGCAATGTTTAAGAGTTTCATAAACAAAAAAAAAATGCATGGGACAAACTCACAACTACAGTATCTGTTGGGATTTATTATAGTTTAACTCTAGCACCAGAACACACAAAATGATGGCATCATGCATTTAGACTTATTATCTACTGTATAATGTATACCAGTATGTTTTTCCTTTGCTTACAGAACATAACATTTTTTTCTGTCAGTTTATTACAGAATTTGAAATCCTCCATACTGTACATCAGGATAATCGCATTTGAATAAGAGGAGCTGCTGCTTTAGAACTCAGTCCTGACAAGTAGTAAGTTACTGTTTTTGCCCTTTCATGATTTAGTTTCCCATTATAACCAATACATGATTTTAATTAAACATTTATTATAAAGAACACTATTGAGCCACATTAGATTTATTCATACTCTGAAAGCTTTACAGCAAATACAGAATATAAGTTGCTGGCGTCATATGTTCAACATTTAAGCCATTAAAATCCACCAATGTCCTTGTTTGCAGTGGTGGTTTTATGGGTTTTCCATGGCGGCATTTTAAAACTATGATCAGTGTTTGATTTTAACCTCTAACAGCAGCTATTCAGAGCTAGGTAGACCAATATTCAGTGGAGAAAAGTAGGTTGTGATGTTTGAAATCTATTATCAATATTTAATTTACAAAACAAATCTGGATGTTTACATCTGTACAGACATGCCTGGTATTGTTACTGTTGATTGAGCCTGATTCAAGTTTCACAGTGTTCATTATATTAAGATGTCTTCTCCGCTTGTTTGCGTCTTGCCAAGTATTTCTAAACCATAAAAGGACAGACAAAATAAACAATCAATGTTACCAAATAACCTGTTTATTTCATTGAGCTAATGAAGTCAATTAACATAATGCCTTGGTACCCGTGCCAAAATTTAATATGCCTCCACAAAATCCATGAGTGCACAATATTATTAATACAGTGAGTATGGAAAATAGTCACTCTTACTTGAACCCGAGAGCACAAACAAGAATCAATACTGATGATGTCCACTGTCTGATTATATCATAAATGACTACTTCTATTGCAATAGATGTAACACTCACAATGTTAGCTTATGGCATGTTAAAAACGTATTCAGTGATTGATCTCCCATATCAAAAACTATTCGGTTGGCATACATAACCTTCTCAAAGGCAGTAGCTCAGTGTTCATTTCTAGCAGTAGAGACTATTAAAAAGAAAGCATTATCGTTATATCTGAGCCTAATGGTAAACATTATCGTGTCTATATCTTAATTGTAAATAGCTGACATTGAAACAACAATGTGTGAAGTGTTCAGTAAAATTCCAATTTGTCTGTTGGATATAAGGCAGAGTAGTGAAACAGTCCTGCTTCATTGAAAACTACACAGAGAAATAAAAACATTTTGTAAAACAAAAAAATACGTAATGCAAAAATTAACATTTGACAGATTCAAACTTGACAATGGAGCCCTCAATTCTTGCCGATGTTGTAGCCTTGTTGAGCAGTAGTGTCCGTGTTGTTACTGCTACTTGGGCATTCCTTGCGCCTCTTTCTCCAGGTATTTGCTTGCAACGCTTACTCTGTTTCAACAACTCATTCCGGCTGCTGCTACTGTTGAATTTCCAGCCAGAGTTCAATATCCCTTCCCAAAGTTAAGTGTAAACAGTTCAGCCATTAAGACCACCTTAAATTATAAAAATCACTGAAAGGGGAGTAAAGAAAGGTTAAAAAAAGAAAAAAGAAAAAAAAGTAGACCTCCAAAGCTCCCACAAGTCCATCATTAGGACACGGAGGAGATTGGGTTGAGAGGCGAACCCATTTGTGTTAGCACCTTGTCCAGCCACTGGAGGGGCCCATGCAGGTGCACCTCGATCCAGCAGGGGGTGCTAGTGACGTCTTGTCTGTGATACTCCGCTCCCCAGCCCTGTAAGGAGGCAGAACACATTAAACATTAACCCAAACTGATGTTTGTGATGAAAGCATGATACAATACGTGTCCCTGCTTTATGTTCTCCCCTTCTTCTATTTAGTTCATGAAGGCCTCACCTTGACAAAGCTCATCCTAATGGTACACATCTTGGTAAGCTCATAGACTGCCTCAAAGCCGTGGTTGACTGACTGGGCCAAGAGCTGAGCAAACTCCTGGTTGTTAAAGATTTTGAGGCTACATCCACTGGGGATCTTGCAGACAGTGGTGGGGTGGAAGCCGTGGTGATAATTGCAGTTACGGCTCTGGACAAAAATGCTGGTGTCACTGAGGCACTCTGCATATACCTCCCCTCCAACATAGTACAGGTGCACTCCTGGTTAACAGAGACAGAAGGTCAGGACATTAGAACCACAGCTAAACCAAAAAGAAATAAAAAATAACCTTTCCACGGAACCGAGGGGTGTCCTCTGCTGCTGGGAGTGACTGCTAGTCATACCTTTGCCAATGTGTCTGCGGGTGTTCTCGATTGTCGAGTTGCGATTGACGTTGGACAGCAGCCCGAGGCAGAAGCGGTTCTTGTTGTTTGAAGGGTCAGTGAAGCCGTCCACCAGCACGCTGGTTGACGAGGCATGGTAAGCCTCACCTACACGATTGTTGAGTTCATAATAGACGATAGAGCACCAGTGACTTGGCTCCTCGTACTCCACTGGTTGAACATCTGGGAAATAACAGGTCAGATAAACACAGGTGAGCTGATGACTTCTGATCTTCCCACACACACACACACACACAAATATCTTCTGGAAGGCATAAGACATTGATAAAGATGAATCTTATAAAGCAATATTTTTAGTTAGAGAATTAATTTAGGTCGTGTGAGATATGAACATAAAAATCACACAGTACGTTGGTATATTAGGTTTCATTAAGACCATTGGGACAGGATAAATTAATTAACAAGGTTAATTGAGACTGGATGAGTGTAGTTATTGAGAGACACCAGAGCGAGGCATCACTCATTGTTATGGAAAGTATTTTAAAGACTGCAAAATGACAACCAGTTCTTATTAATAACACATTTCTCAGCTTTTATTACATTCAAATCACAGTTATATGGAGGCAGCCTACCCTACAGTCTGGCTAGAAAGACTTGAGACTGCTAGTTTACATTAGCAAAGTCCAGTTTGCTAGCGAGATCTCCCAACAGCTTTTCACTTTTTCTTTGTAAATATAGCTTCCAATTAGGACTGTATATTGGTGCTGCATTCAAAAACATATGAAAATTTATTTAATTTAGTATAAAAGAACAAAACTAAAATAAATATTGGGTAAGACTTGCTGAAAAAAATGATGCAACAGCCAGGCCTGGAAATGACCACAGACAATAGCACATGAGCAATGAAAGGTAGCTCTCATTCATTTCAATGTGCCCCTGCACAGTGAATGCTGCCGTAGACATCTGTGATAAAGAAAAGAAAGCAAAGCAGTCCCATGGCCCATCGAAAAAGCTCGTCCTGGCTTTACTTTTGCAGCAATGCGTTGTTCAGCGTGGTGCTGCGCAGTCTGGATGAACACGGGTCATGTCGAGTGGATGCGGACCGCCTGCTGCTGCTATTGTCGTTATTAGTGTAGCTGTTGTTATTAGTGTAGCTGCCGTTGTAAATAA
>JAVQJF010078499.1:0-20353 GCA_036023855.1 Gadopsis marmoratus | reverse complement strand
ATAAGCTGCTGTTCAGTGCTGCAACAGATGGCAAAATTGCAGTGTGGGATTTGACTGAAGCTTCTTCCTTATCGGCTGGTACTTCGTGCAATGCTCCAGCTCCACCAATCCCATGCCTCAACATTCCCGCCCATCAGAGCGGCATCAACTCATTGGCTGTTTGGGCAGAGAAACTGGGACAACAAGAGGACGGGTGCCTGGTAACTGTTGCTAGTGGAGGGGATGATGGGCAGCTGACAGTCTCTGTGATTAGGGTGCAGTACCCAGAAGAAAGCAAGACTGGGGGCAGCAGAGGGTTTTCTCCGATTTCTGAGCCCTTGATTTCTTTACAAACCCAGTTCCAGGCCCCAAACCAGCTTCACCTTCATCTTCACTCCCAGTCCCACATCCCTTTGTCTCACGCTGCCCCTCTGACCGCGCTGAAACTCCTGAGCCCAGGCCTCGTGGTCTCCACTTCTTCAGATCAGAGGGTTTGCCTGTGGAGGGTCAGCAGTACCGGTATCAGCCAGATCGGGGCACTGTGCTCCCACGTTGCAGATGCTGCAGGGCTCGCAGTGTGGGGGGGGCAGGCGAAGGAGGAAGGAGAAAAAAAGAGGAAAACAAGTTTTGAGACTGGGCAGGAGACTGCAATTTGTTTAAGAACAAGATCCAATAAGGACAGGATAACAACTGATGAGGCCGAGGGTGGAGAAGCTGTTGAAACCGGGAGCGAGACAGGTGACCCAGTTTGTAAGACCAGGGATGAGAAAGGAGGTGAGACAGCTGCCGAATGTAGAAATCAAACCGAGATTTACAGTGTAGGTAAGGCAGAGAGTGAGGTAAACACTGAGACAGGTTTCAAGGCTTCCTGTGGGAGAAAGAAAAAGAGAGTAAAGGCAGGATGGGTGCTGGTCTGCGGCCAGGGCTTCCAGTTACTACACGTCAGAAATACAGAGATGGATGCAGAGTTGTAGACTACAAAAAGAAAAAGGATAAGGTGAAACACAGAGTTAATAAAGTGACTTTACAAGAAAAGCCAACAAAAGTGGAATGAAAAGATATCAGTGGTCCAAACAGGAACTTCCTCAGTGGACACATTTTAAAACAATTATTTATGAATAATGAGTAAAAGTCCTTGATTGCTGTTGTATGAATTGATATCAAATGCATTTTACTTTAAAAATTTTAAAGTACATTTTTAATAAAATGTATTTATTTATTCTCCGGCTTTCGTCATTATTTATGGGATCCATTGCAGTTTGTAAGCCATTAACTGCTTATGTGGTTCAGTGAAGATTTAATAAAAAGCAATAAGAAAAATATTAAGTCTGTTCCAGCAAGAATGTCAAAATTCATTTCTGCTATCCGGGAAACTTCCAAACAGAAAAATGGAAGATGTGGGGTCTGGAATCAGGCTGAATTTCTGCTTGTAACAAAGCACCAAAAGCACTTGGGACGAATTAAAATCTTCATGGCTTGTTTTAAGAGAACATTAAAACCATCTCTCTGTTTGAGCCATCTGTGGCTTCCTTCAGGGAATAGCACCACACGGCACAAAGATGGCTGAAATGAGAGGAGTTATTTTTAATGCAGCATGTTACATCTCAACCAGCCAGGAAATAAGTAACTAAGAATACGGCCAAATCAATCACTGCATTTACTAAAACTCTCGCACACAGAATAATCCACCAAGTAATTGGGAGACTTTTATTTATTTTATATGTCGTTTATTGTGAAATCCCCACCCCCGCCTAACACCTGCTCCTGATGCGCCCTTGGGCAAGACACTTAACTCCAGATTGTTTAAATGAAGAGCTTCTTTTCCCCCCAGTCACACATGTCCATGAAAAACATTGTGCTGACAATCTGAGAAGAAAAAATCACTGATTGAACTACTTATAACTCCTACATAGCCTGTGATGATGGGTCATTAGTTGGTTTCAAGGGCTCACAGGCCAAAAAGGTTTGGAACTGCTGCTGTTCAGAGAACTGTTATCTTTAACTAGTTTTACAGTAGTGTTAACCCTCGAAGTTTTGTCTGGCCTCACTTCTTCAAAGGCTGTCTGAGGGTTTTGACTTTGTATTAGGCTTAGGGTTACAATTAGGTTATGGGTTGGGGGTAGGTGTGTAGTTGTAACAGTTAAGGTTACCATTAGTGGCAAGGGAATTACATTGGTCAGTGATGGACCTCACGTGTGAATGCATTTATTTGTATTGTAACTATTTTGGTTTGAATTAATGTTGAGAATTGAACGGTTCACTGCGTGTAATACATAGTAGAAAAACGTGTGTGTGTGAGACACAGAGTTAGGAAACAGGTATGGGTGTGTATAACCTTGCCCAGTCATACTTTGATGTGTGTGTCTGCCTGGTATGGAAATATAGCTGTGTGAGACAGCTAGCAGCATGTTCACCTGTGCCATGTTAAATGTCATTCACTGTAGATTAGAGTGTGAGTGTGGCTAAATGGGGGTCAGAGTCCATGAAGGGGCCGACTGCAGGCATCCATGAATATTTTAATATTTTAGTCTCATCTCACATTGCCTTTTGTCAAGCACCCATCTCACCACCTACCACTCACAATGATAAGAACGAGGAGGACAGAGGAAGAAGGGAAGCTTAGGTCACCCTGAAAATGAACAGAGAAGGGGGAGAAAGTGAGAGAGTAGGAGAAAAGATGGGTGGCAGTGGAGGGACCTGGAGAGAGAGGGAACGAAAGCTCCCATACTTTTTACCCCTGCCACTCACAAAAAGAGAGGAAGGTGCACCCTCCTCAGCTTTGTTCACGAGGGAGAGAAAGAAAAGGAGGAGGGGGGAGGGAATGCAAGAGCCAAATTGCCTGTGTAATCACCACTATCACTTACAAGGGGGAAAAGAGTGATAGAGAAGAGAGGAGGGTGCTGACAACGTAACGGTGAGGCTGGCGAGGGGGGAGAAAAAAGAAGGCACCTGCTGCACAGAGCATCACTGCTGGTATTTGTTGGATGGCAGAAGAGAAAGACGAAAAGACAGACAGGAACAGAGGAGTGGGGAAATTACAGGAGAGATGAGGCAAAAAAAATGAAGGGAAGGACTGGTTGATGAGGGAGGGAGTGTAAGATGAGACAGGGAGAAATGTGTTTCCCAAGACTAAGATGTGTGTCTGAGTTTTAAGGGAAGACTGCCTTTTTTAAATAAGATTTGATCCTAATTAGTCTTCAAACAACATGCGGAGAGAGAGGAAGGAACTTCTACTTTGCTGTCAAAGAACAGAGTGACAATTAACCCCCATCAAAGAGGTATATACGCATTCTCACTCAAAGCTTTCCATCCCTACTTCTGATGACGTGCCATTCACTGTGTTTATTTCCTGCCTTTTACCTTAACCATAATCTGCAACCCTGAAATGCTCGCTTTCTGTAAACGTGGTGTCAAGAAGATGTCCTTCACTTTAGGGGATTTTTCTTATCGTTCCCTCTTCATCAGCACGTTTGGTGAACGGACAGAGCACTGACATTTCCACATTTCCCTTTTCAATCTGTCACTCACAGTCACAAAAGAGCTAAATGTTGCATTTGACTGAACTTCTGAAAAGAATGCTTTTAGCAAGATTGCTGAGACAGTAAAGTGCATCATGAGCTTATATGTGCTAAATTATTTGCTATTTGCTTAAACCAAAGCACAAAATAGCACACATTGTAGACAATCTGAATCTGACACAAGGTTTTTAATAACTACTCCCTGAGTTAAACGTCCCTCCGAATGTGCGTATTCATTCTGTTGTATCCGCTTTTTGTTCTAATGTGTTCTTAAAGACTTTATTTCTCATGTAAAAAGATGTTCACTTATACTGTAGTTTTACACACATCCATAAGTTTTTCCTTTTTAAAGGACTGGTTATGTTTGCATGCCTATATTATGGACAGTTAGGTCATTAGTCAAGGAACAAGTGATTAATGACAAGGATATTTGGAAAAAAAGAAATATTTAAAAAACAGACTAAGAGTCTACAGCCATACAGACGCCGCCTCTGTGGGGAATTCATCCTCTGGGGACCACGAATGTCTGGACCAAAGTGGTGAACTGGCTGACCTACATTACCATCCCTACAGCCATGTTGAAACTGTAATTGAAAATCAATGCATATTTGTATGGCAGTGTGTGTGTGTGTGTGTGCGAACTGTCCCTGCAGTTTACTGTGTGTATGATGAAAGAGGCACACTGTAAACTATAAACATATAAACTTATTTCTGCTGTCAGGCACCTGGATTGGTGATGTCACGTGAACGACTACCCCTCGTTGGTTCACCTGGGAGTAAAACAACAGGTGATCCACTCATGACTCACTCACCTCTCTATTTACAGAAACAATTATGCTGCACGAGCATGGAGTATGCACAAACATGTTTTAGAGATACTTGATCATCAGGTAATGGCTGTCATTGTCTTATGATACCTAACCTAATGACTGGGAGTCACTCAAGTTTTCAACATTTTCAAATCCTACAAATAGGGGCTTTAATGTAACATCAAATTTCTTAAACAAAAGAAAATAGGAATATTGATTATACAACAAGCCATTTACTGATGGCTTTCACACTTTGCATGAAATCAGTTTTTATGATGATATCCAAATTTTTTAAACTCTGTGGACCTTGAGACAATATTGCTAAATGCACACCAGTTTAAGAAAATGTAGTGATTTATTTGTGGAAAATCATTAATTGACGCCATCTGTCACTATAATGGACCTGCAGAAAAAAAAAACTTAATATCTTCAACACCATTTGACATCATACATACCGGTACGTTAGTAACATGGATTACGTTACCAAGTAATTTGTCTGTGTTAGCAAGCATATGTACTTTGTGTTGGGTGGGCCCTGGTGTAAGTACCAGATACTGTATGGAGCACTCGGGAGCATTCACAAATGTTACATCCTTTGGATTTTCCCGGAAAAACCATCCAGAGCCCTTTACATCGATGCTGTTGTTTTTGTAAACATAATCTTGCGAAAATCATAAAGTGTCTTTGCAACAGAGGAGAACATGTAATTCTCCTAGCTGCAATATATTGGCCCATTGTATATTGTATACATTCTCTATCCCAAAACGTCAGATGATCAAATCTATCTGGGTTTTAAGAATGTAGCAATTTCACATGGAAAGTGCTGCATGCATGTAAACAGTCTTTTGAGTATGACATTGATGTCCCAGAATAAAATGTCACTATCAAGACTGAAATAGTTTCCAAAACTATATGCAGTTTGTTGTTGTTTGTATCATTTCCTGAAATGTCTCGAAAACTAACTGCCATAGTGCGCTGTGAACTTCATAGTGTATAGTTTATAGTAGAAGTAGGTCGAGTATATATAATGGATTTGGGATACAGCACTGATGTTATATTACATTGTTTCGGGGTGATAAGTCATTCACTTTTAAAAAATTCAATACATTTTCTGTTCTTCCTACTTGAGACACAAAGTTGCTCTGCGCTGCTTTAATATTGCCTTTAGAAATGTAAAACGTATAAATATAGGGATTCAGTGTGTCTTGCTGAAGGTATTGCTTATATGATATTTCAAAGCAGACCACGACAATTTATCTACCTACTACCTACTTTCTTACCACAGCCAAGCCACCTTTCTCCTCCCTGGCTTGCCAGCGGCCCCATCAGGCCAATCACCGAAAACGCATCCAGCAGCAAACATCATCACCCTCTGCTTCTCACCCTCATCCTGGGCCTTCTTCCATCCTCCTCTCAGACACCACCATGTCGCCTTGGGGAGGCCTGGCTCTCTCTGAATCCTCCTTTTCTTCCATCCCCCCACCTCCACCCCCTACTGCTATTCCACCTGCGCCATCCACCCCTTATCGTGGGAGACAGAACAAAGACCAAGACGTTTCAAGTTCAAGTATTAACTCTGAGGTTCCATCTTCAAATGCTGCAGTCCCTCAGGACAGTGCCGGTATGTCTGGAACAAGGGCCAGTCATGTTTATGCGTCACAATGGAACAGAGCTAAAAGATTGTATTTTTTTTAAATAAATTCTTGTGTAAGTAAGTTTTATACTGCCTCATAGACAGAAACAACACCATCAACAAAACATTCAATTGAGGGATATTTTTTATTGATAGTTCATTGAGACTTGTGATACAGCTCATAAGTGTGTTCAGGTTCACGTGAAGCTTATCCACAGCAATAAAAATGCACCATTTCAGATTTATTCAAAAGGATTATGCACATGTATGATATAATCCATGATATGTAATTTATTGGCTCTGAAATAACACTAATGTCACCTTGTCAGGATAACATGAAATGCACTCTAGCTAATGTTAAGCTAACCATTACCTAGATTACAATCATAGCTAAATAATCTTAGGTAGTATTAGATAGCACTAATTTTAAAATATTTAGTTTTCAAAATTAATGCAAATTTGTGATTTAATGTAAACTGACAAACCCTGTATTACCAAGTGCACCACAAAAACATTTAACTGCACTTTCCCTGACTGGGAACAGCTACGATAACATTAGCACTAGCTAATTTAACTGGATTTGTCTCACAGAAGACATTTTGACATAACAGGAAAAGCGCTTGTGTAAATAATGAAATTAATGATGGCTGAATTCAATGTAGCTGCTTCCTGGTATTGTGCATGCTGACTCACTATCACACTGGCATGACGTACTGGGAAACTTGAACTGAACTACATTTTTAGGATTTTGATGAATATATGTATTCATCAAAATCCAAAATATGTATTTGAATGAAATACAGGCCCCCGGCCGCTTTTGTAGTTTTGTGGTAATGTCTGTATGTGGCATCTATGGCAATATATGTAAAATCTATCTGTGTAAGTTCATTCTTGTAAACTGAATTTTCTTTCACCTCGTCCATGTCTATCCCTCTCCGTCTCTGCAGGTGGAGGGGGTAGAGGACTGCAGGCGAGGCGGAGGGTGTTACCCCAGCGTCGGGTGCCTCGTCCTTCCCGTCTCCCACCGCTCCATCCCGTCACTAACCTCAGTTTCTCTCGGAGCTTCACGTTCTCTTTCTTCGAGTTGCCGCTGCACCAGTCGCCTCGCTGCCGTGCCGAACGCATCAGAAACCTCATGCTGCTTTTGAGACAGATACACTACTGAAGGATCAGTGGACTGCGTGGACAGTTCATTCTTGTATTTTCCTATATTCCTAGGAATAGGAATATATTTATTGTGAACAAATAAAACTGTCTTGGTATCTAGTTAGATCAGTGTGTGTCATGCTTTGAAATACTGCATTTTGGGGTTGAATTTATGAATTTATTGAACTAACTATTTGCCTAACTAGAATTTGCCGATATTGTAAGTCAAAACAGTTTGACAATTGTTCCTGAATTTTATGATGATAGAGTTTCTGTAGAGGGCATTTTTAACTTTTGATGACCTAAACTGGCATTTCCTATTTTTAATAATCCAGCCATGTATAATCCTGGACTTTATTTTTTTTTTTAACAATTTGCTGTTGTTGGACGTTTTCCACATATCATTTCAACGTCTTATTTCGGTGAGATTAAAAGACAATAAAACAACAGTGGAAATATTTCTGTCTTTTCATTCTCTCTGGCTTCTTTCTATGAACGCCTGCATGTGCCCCTCAGTCTTTATTTCCCCCCATGTCAGTCTTTCAATAAATTCCACATTTCACAATTTCACAACAATTATCCGTTGTGCAAAGTGGGATACATTGAAATAGAAGATAGAAAATATTTCTCATTTGCTGTCTTTCTCTCTCTCTCTCGCTCACTTTCTGTCGGTCTCCCTTGTTTACACACAAACATTCAGCCCGTGCGTTTTTGAAAGCTGGGCTGTGATAATGGAGGAATTCAGATGCATTGAAGGGGAGGAGATAAGGGGCTGTAAACCTGCTGTAATGTGCGGAGGTCAAGGCTGTTCTCAGCCTTCCCCCGACTCACGTGTGAGAGTTTGTGGGACTGTGTGTGTCATCCTCATATATATACACACCTCTTTCTACTCAAAGCTTCTTGCTGATGCAGATTCGGTCAGCCCTTCTCTCTCACTGCTTTGGTTTGTATTGGTCATCTACAGTTGCTACTACTTTGTCTTCTTTTAAGGCAAAAACATGAAAAAACTATTGTTTCCAGGATCATAACAGCTATGATTGGTGGTATATTTGGCAGTGTCTGCAATCCTTGATAGGAACAGAGCCCCCGAAACCCCCCCCTTTTAATGCATAGCCACCAGTCTGAACATAAAGTGGCTTTAGTACATTTCTGAACATTCATTCATTATCCATACTGCTTATCCCGAAGGGTTGCAGGGGGGGGCTGGAGCCGACAAGCAGACATTTAGGGGACACTCACACCACATCCATGCACCGATGGGGACACAGTTGCCATGCTGGCCTCCACCAGGGGCAACTCGGGGTTCAGTGTCTTGCCCAGGGACACTTCGACATGCAGACAGCGGGAGCTGGGATCGAACCACCAACCCTGGGGTTAATGGACGACCGCACAGCCGCCCTAATGTAATTACATTCATCTGGCAGATGCTTTTGTTCTAAGAGAATCACTCATACCCCTTTCGCCAATGCGGACTTAGTGCTAGTTATGGGCTGGTGCTAGTGCCGGTTTGGAGTTCGTTCAACATGCAAACCTTCTAAGAACCGGTTTAGTCGTCCACGGTTTAGAGAGCCACATCGTTAGGTCTATATACAGTATACACATCTGTATACGTCGCCACTTTCCCAGCAACGCTAGTGCCAACTTCAAGCACAACAGCGGCCCAAAATGTTACTCCTGGCTGGTGGCTTGTTGTGATTGATATGGACGGCAATTACATTTGAGAACAAAGGTAATTACCTAACATGTTTTGATTCTTATTAACACTGAACTTGTTTATCCTGTTCGTCATATAATAAACCAGAATAATGTTAGTGCCGCACCGGATCCAGTTTCCTGGCCGTGAGCCGGTTCTGTGGCTGTCGAAACGTGAAGAACTTGTTTGAGATTATGCACCAGCTCCGAAGTGGCCTTCGAATTGCCTTGGTGGAAAAGGGGTATCAGAAGCGTTAACGTGACCCCAGTCGACATCATCAGAGACCAGATTTAGCGTATTTAATTTAGTGCCTTCACGGCAACGGTGCACCCACTCATGTCTTTTCACTTATATGGACTGATAAGTGTCAAAGTCTCAGGAGTAGTCAAACCAAACTTTGCTTGTCATTTATTTCAGTGAAGAACAGGTTAATCATTACACTTAATATTTCTAAAGGCAATAAGTCTACTATATACTCAAGTGAGTAATACGGGGTATAAAATATAATTTTCTAGCAATAAATTCATACAATTAACTGATATTGCCCAACTTCCTCCAAAGAACAACAATTGTTTACTTTGCCTGTTTGGAATACACATTAAATCATAATTAGATAGTTCAGTACATGACTGGACTGTTGCGTGGACTTAACTGTAGTCTGTGAGCAGTTGTCTCACAGTTGTGTCAGACATGGTGGTCTGAAGCCACCAATGATTCACTGCCAAAGGATATTATAAGGTCTCCGTACGTGACTTAAACAAAGCCTGACAACATTAAACCTTTCCCCGTATAAAATCATACATTATTTATCCTGCAATTAACACAATATCAATCTAAAAATGTTATTACATCACCCTGCATAACTGGTTTAATTTACATATGACATTAGGCAGACGTACGTTATATTATCTGAGGGTTATTATATTGAAAGTTGGTAGAAGGCTGGTCATGTCTTACCCAAGCCGAGCAGGTCCACGGCCGGCTCTGTGCTTTCCTTGGGACTGTCTCTACACTCTGACTGCTGAGAAAGACAAAGACAAAGGTTAAAAAAAAAACTTAACTTATAAAACTTATAAATAGTGCATTGTCCAATTTGACCCAGTGTTTTCAACTTTACAATATGATAGATAGTGCAATCGTGTGCATGGATTTGACCTGTCTATTTAAGATCTTTAGTGTAATCCAAGTCATGCACCGGCCATATGATTAAGATTCCAGGCTTCGCACAGCTGCAGACTATAAACCCATTTCCATTGCAGATTTCATTTAAATCATATCCTTATAATGCAGGCCATATAGTATATCTTGAAAGTTTCTCAACCAATGAGTAGACGTATGGGCTGACTCTGCTTGACCTGAAATTCTAAAACAAAGTCCATTATCCTGGATTTCAATGGAAGGTTTTTTTGTTTCTTGTTTAATGGGACCCCACTTGGGGTTTGAGAAACAAACAAAGCTGTAGCATTGACTCATCATCACCTTATAAAGTTTAATATGGTGAACATGTCAGCAAACCATGCTCTTTTCAAGGTTTCTTTATTAGTCCCCAAAGGTAAAGTTGTTGTGCAGATGGGATATTCAGCATTCCATGGTTAAAAACAAGGCATCACAGCCTTACAGATTCAAAGGGCATCAAAAGAAAATACATTAAAACAAGTATCATCATAGTGTCAAAAGTAGTATCAAAGTATAAGAATTCATAAGAAGGTCAGGACAAGGCGTATCTAGACATACACTAACACACTCACTCTAAAGCTTAGAGTGACCATGCATGGATGAAGTGCACCATCTCATGCTGGCTGTGTTTAATAGCGCAATAGCTGCAGATACAAAAGCATTTCTGCACAGTTTTGCTCTACATCTCGAGGCCTCAAACCGACAGCCGGAGCGAAGGAGCTGGAATTGGCTATATAAGGGACGGGAACAGTCGCGCCTTACACTGCAGCTGAGAGGAGTAAAAAAATTATAGGTTGAGTTGAGACTCACCTGTCATGGTTTGGTAACCTGTCTCTGAAAAACAAAAAATGATTTTAACCCAAACGTCAACCAGACTCGTTTATTGGGGGAAAAGACATGGTGGATTCAATAAAAGCCTGATAAGAGGGTCATCACGGAACAGACAATATGCCTAATATCTACATCCCTCTTATATAATTCAACAACATGGTCATTATGGTGTTTGCAGTATCGTAGACTGAAGCATGAGTTCTGAAATCTATGATCATATCCTTCGGCCTGGATATGTTTGGTACCAAGAGAGATTTGTCAATCCAGGTGACACACTCATCAGTGACTGATGAGAGCCAGAGCCTTCAGCTATCGAGCTCCTCTCCTGTGGAACCAGCTGCCACTTTGTGTACGGGAGACAGAAACCCTCCTCACATTTAAGATTAGGCTTGAGACTTTCCTCTTTGATAAAGCTTATAGCAGGGCTGACTCAGGTGAGCCCTGAGCCCCCCTTAGTTATGCTGCTATAGGTCTAGACTGCCGCTGAGCTCCTCTCTCCCTCTCCATCTGTACACACTGTTTAATAAAGATTTATACCCATTAATGCCTGTTACGAACTCAACTGCATCCCTTTCTCTCCTCTCTCTCTCTCTCTCTCTCTCTCTCTGCTGCTGCCTGGCGAGTGTTTAAGCCTCCAGATCTGTGTCTGGTTATGTAGATGCGGACCGCCTGCAACCCCAGGCGCTACTGCTGTTACTGTTCTTATTATTGATGTTCCTGCTGTTGTATTGCTTTTGTCTCTCTCTACCCAACCGGTCGAGGCAGATGACCGCCCACCAGAGTCTGGTTCTGCTCGAGGTTTCTGCCTGTTAAAAGGCAGTTTTCCTTGCCACTGTCACCTGGCGCTTGCTCGTGGTGGGAAATGTTGGGTCTATATATATATATAGAGTTGGTCTAGACCTGCTCTATATTAACAAGTGCTATGAGATAACTTTGTTATGATATGGTGCTATATAAATAAAACTGACTTGACTGGGCCATGACTGAACTCATTGTCCTGTAGAAGACTTGCAATTACTGAATGATCTGAAAATTTCAATATGGTCCTGTTCTCATGCTTTGGCACATGTGTGGATACAAAATATAAAGCAACGGTGAGAGAACACAGCCCTGGGGTGAGCCAGTCGAAGAGCATAATGTATCTGATAAAATGCTGTTCACTTTCACCCTTCGTGTTACGTTTGACAAAAGTGCATTATCCAACTCACCAGATTGTGACTCAACTCAAACTGCTCTGTCAGCCTCATGGCTAAAATGTGGGGGTTGGATTGTATTGAAGGCAGAAGGAAAATCAATAAATAGCAATCTAGCATGGGTTTTTGTTCCCCTCTAGGTGATAAACAAAAGGTTAAGTAGGGTAATTGTGGCATCCTCAACTCCTCTGTGTGCCCTTTAGGATGTTTACAGTATAAATCCACAAGTCATAGAGCAACATAAGCATTCATTTAGAGTAATGTTTGAATTTAAGTCAAACATTCACTCTCCTTTTAGCTCTGTTTGGGTCTCCAGCAACTCCTGCGAAAAATAACTGGCTCTTTAGCTGCTAAATTCTCAAAATATTCAAATAATTACTACAACTATAATTATTATAACTATGCAAACGATTGATCAGGAAATAAATGCATTCAGTGCAGTAACCTGTGAGGGATCAAGGATACTCACAATGGGTTTTTGTGGGAAACACTAAATGTAAATGTAAATGGTTTAAAGAAAGAAAAGAAACCTAATCAGGGTACCTTACATGTAGAGACAAGAAGAAGCTTCTACAAGGCTCCTCGCTCTGCATATTTCATGGTATGCCATTGGCAGGAAATATGCTGAATTGTTTTACAGCACAAAATACAAAGACAGCACTGTGTTTCCAGATGAAACAGAGATCTAGCTTTCTGGAACGTGTCTGGAACTTCTGACAATGACAACTAGAAAGAGTAAAAACACACAAAAACACACACTTACTACTGTATAAAAAAATGTACAGAGTAACCCTTCTACAGCAATATTGATAATAACTTATAAGTCATATTGAGCATAACAAACCAAATATTTGCTTACACCTTTCAGCTGTTTTTCAGTGCTATACTGCCTTGGCAATATTGCTTCTCATAAGTAATCATACTAATTGAGTTTTTAAATTGAAACCAAATTAGGGGGGTAGAATGAAAAAAAGAGGTAGTGGGATAGAGGGAAAAAGAAAGAGGGAGAGATTAAACGTCAAAGGGAAAGGAAGAAGGGAGGATGGGTCTAGATAGTTTGAAGAGAAAAATGTGGTTGAGGGAGAGCGAGTATAAAAGGTTAACACGTGGGCCGTGAGAGAGCTACAACGCTGGTAACAAACCCAATTTCCCCCCAACAAAAGATCGATGGACCACATTAAATCCAATGTCGTTCCAATCCAAGGCAATGAAAACAATTACTGTGTCCACGCCTAATCAAGAATGCATTGGCTGCAAAATGATGTGTGCTGGGACTGCAGCAAAGCTTGAACCGTGACGTTTGCGTACAGCAGCAAAAGGACGGTGTGTGTTGTGCATTCGTATTGACCGACAATGAAGGCAAGATGTACAGGAGTCTGACATGTCAGGTATCACAGGGAAAGCATTAACAAAACTAGTTAGTTATGAGATACTGTGGCTTTTAGTACCATCCCACTACAAAAAGAGTCTTTGCTGACAAAACTACATATGCATATCTAATCCATTTCATTGTTCAACAATGTTACTCCAGAGACACTTGTGTCAAGGGTTTGACCATTTCTAGTAAATGGTTAAAGTTGGAAACGCTCAAAGAAATTTACAGGGAGAACCCCTTGACGTGTACAAGACCTTAGTAGTCAACAATACCAAAAGACCAGCACACGAGGACGTTGGGCTGGTGGAGAAAGCTTTGACAGAGTAGTCGGTGGAAAACTGTCAGGTTATAAACGCCACTGTATAAATATGACTGGGTATTACAAGTCAGCTGTTGGCCAAGCAGCTGATCATTTCAAGCATGAATAATACAGTTGATGCCAATCAGCGAGTGCAAGTGCAAGTTCCGTGCTATGCCTGAACTAATGCAATGCTCCATTTCTAGTAACATTTTTTCATTCAAAGGCAGTATCACAGTGTAGATTTTGGCTTCCCATTTGGTGGAACACCATCTTCAAGAAACACTTTAGCAATACTTTTAAAGCAAGGTTTCCTGTCACATGATGGTCTGTTTCACAGATTGTCTTCTTCCTAGCAATACATTTTACTAAATAAAATTTTGTTTGGATGCACTGATCCATGTTTTTCTCTCCAGGTACCAATTCCGGCACTTCAATTCAGGGTATCTGCTGATACAATGTAATCTATCCATTACCGGTCCTCTTTTTTCCTCAAATTTAAAATCTGTGACCTCACCAAGTGGATCTCTTGGAATCATTTTCAACTAAGTGATGTGAGGCCAGGGACTGCTGTGGCACTAAATAGTCCTACCATGGCTGAATGAACATAACCTATAGACGAACCACTGAATATTACAGTAACAGTGATGAACTATACTCATTGTGGTCGTCACGTCTGGCCGATACCCGATTAATCAGGCCAACTAGATCGTTGCATCCTTAGCCCTAATCATAAGATTTAAGGGAAAACAATATTATATATCTAAACACCTTACAGCACAAGATATGAATACAAGCACAATGCTAAAAAAAAAACATATCGACATCATTATCAGCCAAACTCTTATTGGGCAAACCCCAAAGTGAGCCCAAACCTCCATTAAGAGTATTTTCCCGGGAGAGAAACCATTTTATGGCATGCCTGTCCATTTTCAGACCATGCACGGTGCCTTTCAATGCCACATCCCACACAGCTGCTGTAAGACAGAGGAGAAGGAAATGAGAGATTCCTAAATGTTAAAAATAAATAAAAAGCTTTAATTCCCCGCTGTGTGTTCGGAAGGATTTTGATAGACATGCTGCCAATGTTCTTCTCAAAACGCTGCCAGACAATTTGGCTTTTCCTTTAGTTATCCTGGATGACACCAGGTGATGCAGCTGACGGACAGCCAGCGACATATTGTGATTGGGTGTCAGGGTCGGCTGTTTGAAGAGAGAGGAGCTGGAATTGGAGGGGAGGCCAGCAATCGATAACCACCCGGCACCCATATCCCCATGCAAGTTTGAATGAAAACCACTGAGCAAACCAACCCTTCTGATGACTGCTGTCACATCAGATCGCTGTCAAATACACACCAGACAAAGCCATCAGCTGACGCCTGTCACACTGAGTGGGGGCAAAGTCTGATGTAAGTTTGTCCCTGATGTGCTGCTGCTGCTGAAGCCAAGACAAAATGGGTGACAGTGAGATACTGCCGAGTCCCTACTATCTTGTTTAAATAAATGTACAAATATACACACATAGTCCGTTGTAGACATATCTTTGTCACACTATTCTTGCTTACTAATTCAATCCAATCACTTGTTTTTTCTGTTTTAATATATAAAATGCAGCCCATTTACCATTTAAATAACACAAAATAAATAAATAAATAACTGACTTGACTAAATTGTTGTACTGATGGAATTGGTGCTATGGTAACGTACATTATGCTGACTTTACCATGGGTGCCATCATTTGAGACTTGGTCATTATTGAATACCGTCAATTTTTATTTTACCGTACAAGTTTACGAGAATACTTGATCACTCAACGCCTAGTGTTACATAAACGAAAAAAAGAAAAACCACAAAAAAAAACAACATTTTTTCATTCACGTCACGACCAGCACGGAAAAAAACGCCAAAGGGACCCATGAGGCAAAGAATGAATCAATAAAAGGAAGCTAGCTGCCAGAAATGGTAATACTGAATATAAATATTCATTACGTACATGAAACTGGACCTAAGATCCCTCAGGTACCTGTGGCATCCAAATCACATCAAAGCATGAGATGATGCTATTATAAAAAGTGCTTGATGAGACAATAAGCAGCAGTTTGAAAGCAGACAGCAGCTTCTGTATCTGGCACTTATGCTTTGCATGCGGCCTATATTGAGTGGACAGCGCAGACTGACATCTCAAAAGGAAAACAGCATACTTGAACATGCACACGGAGGCATGACATTTAGTGTTGGTAGATCTCTACCACATTCAGCACATGCATAACAGGTCGATCAATGTGAGAGGAATAAAAAAATGGAAGCTGAATGACAATACAACAATGAGTAAACAACATGGCTGTGGGCGAAATGTAAAGGGCAAGTTTCTCCGATAGGAATCACCTTAGAAGCTTAGAAACATGGCATAAACCAGAAACTTCAATGCAAAAGTATTATCATCAGCTGTCAAAAAGTACAGCGCTACCATTTTGAAATACATAGTGAATATGATATTTGTGAGTCACATGACACTCATGTACCACCCTGACAAAGGCAATGTAGCTCTTAGCAAGTGAATGACCTACCGATTGTTACTTAGGCCTCCACAGGTCTGTACTCTGTTGTTCAAATCTGGGCTTTAAACAACCAAGCACAAGGCATTACTCAGTCTTGTTTTTACCAGCTGACAAGTATCTCTACAATCGAACCATTTTTGTCTGCCGCTGACATAAAGAAATGTTTTTATGATGCTGCCACTTCATCCACTCCCGATTATTGTAACTCCCTATATTTAGCACTTAGCAAAAAAGCACAAATCTGTCTGAGGCTGCAAATTGGTCTAAAATGAAGCTGTGGCACTTTTCTCTCAGAGAATAGAATACATTACCCGGTGATTTTATTGACTTCTAACTGCTTCAAGAATACAGCTCAAATTTCTATTCATCACTAAGCCACACGTACAAGGGCTGCACACTTAAATCAGCAGAAAGAAATCTCGTCCCATAATTCCGTATTTTCTTCACCTTCATAAGCAGTAGCGAGAAACACGCCAGTTTAAACAGACTCATATCTCCTGGACTATATTGTGCGGTTTTATTTATTTAACCTAGTTTGACCTATTAATGTGTGATGATATTACTCCCACACGTTCTTTGTTTTAGCACTTTGCAGTATGTGCTTCACAAATGAACTTATGATTAATACTGCATGGGCACTCCTTGAATGTGATATTTACTGTATTTGGAATGAAAGGGGACTGAATGAATGGAATGAAACAAAAAAACAAAAGACAGCGGGACATCAAAGTGGCCCAGTGGTCTAAAGGTGGCAATAACAGCGATCTCGTAGGTACACTGCAAGTGCGAGATGGGTCTAATAATGTATTGGTCATAATCTGTGTCAAACTGTAAAATACCCATTTTGAGATATGATTGTGTGATGAATGCCTAGTGAATCGAAGAGCTAGTAAACAGAAACAAAAATACGCAAGTAGAGAAATCACAGACTCATAATTCTGTGTATTCTGCATCGTTTCATGCCACATACTGATTGGCTCATTTGTAGACGCGGGTGGTGGCAGCAGTCGCATTATGAGAATTTGGTCCTAAAATCTCTGACACTGAGACGTTTTATATAGGCTGTCTTTCGTGGCGAAAGCTCTGGATCAGCCACCAGCGGGCTTGTCTCATGGTGTGATCTAGGACCAACAGTTTGGACTGACAACCAGAGATTGTGACAGTGTGGTGTATCGCAGCATCCCTGGTATACGGACCTTTGTTGTATGGCATCCCCCTCTCTGTCACCACATTTCACGCCTTTCTCTACTGTATACTATCAAGTAAAGGCAAAATGGCCCAAAAACTGAAACAGTGAAAAAATCTTATCAAAACGTCTGGCGCAAAATACCAGCTATCAACGGCCTCAGTCCAAAGATATTTGTAGTGACTTTCCAAAACCAGTATCTTTTGAACTCTGGGGTGCACTGCGTCGCTGACTACAACGGCACAAATGATGAAACCCGGAACCCACGACGCTTACACACACAAAAACACGCCCGCAGATCCCGCCCTTCACAGGGAGGTTAGTGACCGACTGAGAGTGTACTCAGCAGCCTCACGCAACACAGCCATCCACTGTCCTCCTTCACTCGTACGAGAGGCAGATGAAAGGAACGTCTTATCCCTCAGAGGAGAGGCAGAGCGAGGTGATGGAACAAACAAAGAGCAAACAGCACAAAAAAAAAAAAGAAAGCGAGAGGGGAAAAACAAATAGCGTGGACGGGGGCGGGAGATGAGGGCTGCAAAATTGGTTAGTGGCGGAAGCGAGAGAAGGCATAAGGGAGGGGAGGAGAAATATAGAGGAGAAATGGAGGACGAATAGGTGGTTGAGGAAGAATAAACATGAGGATGATTGAGGGAGAAAATAGACAGACAGCTACAGACAGTGCAGCTGAAAAGCAAGTAGCACTACTGTAGCAGACAGTAGTAGTAGTAGCAGTAGAATCTCAAATGAAGAGAGACCCAGGCCTTTATAAGGGATGAACCAATATGGCCAGTTGGATTGGTATCAGTCAGATGTTACACATCCACAACAAATAGATTGTGTTCTGCATGAAGCTCATGTTGACCTGCATGCGCTTCAAAGTGAATTCATTTTAATGCCACGGCAATGGTAGACCTTTACTGTGAAACCAAATGTGCTGGCAATGCCAGTCACAGTTAGCCGATGTTGCCAGCATTTGCCTTCACACACCAAAACCTGACTCAATGTAGTGTTCCTTAAAATAGATGTATGCTACAACGTTGCACAAACAAAGTAATGTTTGATTTTGTTATCTGTTTCACACGGCTCGATAAAGAAGAGCAGCTCAACAAAAATGGATTGAGATCCTCACTGACATTTGTATTAACATTCTACTTTTAGAAACTGGGGAGAAAAGATAAACTGCGGAGGACCTATTTAACACTTGTTTAGCTGGATCGTCTTTTCTCACAGCATCCTGTATCTGCTCGAAACTCCAGTAATCCTACAGCACAAACTGTGTATGTATATGTATTGCACAATCACAAAAACCGTCGACAACAATATCATAAAATGCACAAGCCTTAAAAGAATCGTGAATGAGTGCAGTTAAGGCCTTACGTGTTACAGATACAGCATCATCTTACGTGCATAAGAGAGAAGCTAATGAATTCCACGCAGTGCTGTGCCACTGTACCGATTCTAAACTTGGGAAAAAGAAAGCCATTACATTGTATCGCTACTCAGTCCCTGATTTATGATCTACTCCTGTTATAATTTGCTGTTAATGCAAACTCAGCATTTCATCTATTTTTACCTGCCGTCTTGAAAAATTCCAAACCATGTCCATTTCCACACCACCGGAAACAACATTGATGACAATCAATCTATTCAGTCATTTTCTTAATTAATTCGAACTGCAGCAACTTTGCATTTTTCCATGCTTTTCATGCCACTTGCTCCAGATGTTTCACAACAGCAGCCTGCCAGGAGAGGGAGGGATTATGTCCTTTGAGCTGTCGAAAGGCTTTTAATCGGTGCAGTGAAAGTTCATTTACAGTAGTTTAACACCGACAACAGCAAAGTAGAAGCGATTTGAATTATTACGTCAACGAGAGCATGAGTAACAAAATAATGTCAACTCGAGGTCCCCTTTCTAGCTGTCTTTGAGCTTCCAGTCAATGCTGAGAAGGGATCCGGTCAAAGTGCAGAAAAAGTTATGTTGTCACACTGTACTTATTCCCTAATAGATTTTGATCACTTCTACGTTGTCATTTTTTCACTCATTTAGCTACTTCCAGCGCAGATGTTGCATGAGACTGAATACCAACATTTATTTGACAATTATTGGTAGTTGTGGTGGTGATGGTAGTAGAGCTACTAGCAGCAGTACTGTAGTGCATTAGTAGTTGCAGTAGTGCTGCAGAGAGTGGATTGTCTTCTTGAGGCTGACATTTGCCTTATTAACACCATAAAAGGGAATAATAAAACTGCCACTGGCTGGATGAGCGAGTGATGCCAAAGACAGACAGCCGCAGTGGAGGTAGGAGGAAGAAGTAGGAGGAGAATCAAGAGAGTTCACCGAGGAGGAAGGGGAGGATAAGGAGGTCGAGTTAGAGGGAGAGAGGAGAGAAGAGGGCAATTAGGAGGAGGACAGAAGGAGAGTGTTGGATGTGGAACGAGGGAGACTAAGATGAAAGGGACTGGAAGCAGGGAAGGTGGTGGATGATGATGAGAAGGACAGGCAAAGAAAAGATAAATGACAGGAGGGGAGGATGGGAAAGGGAAGGACAGGGAGGGAGGAGAAACACAGCGTGATGACTCATGATGAAAGAAGAAGTGAAAGATAAGAAACAAAAGGATGAACTGAGGAGATGACAACAGGAGAAAGGCAAGGAGACATAGTGAGGAATGGAGGCGATAGTGGGCAGGAGGCCAGATGTGTGTGAGGAGTAAGGAGAAGGGTGTTGAAAAAGCATTATTAATACAGACTGAGATATATATATATATAAAGTGGGCAGTAGCCCACTTCTACCCACAAATACAGTGTGTGTGTGTGTGTGTGTGTGTGTGTGTGTGTGTGCGTCTGTGTGTGTGGCACCACAGTTAGTCAGAGGCTGTTAAGTGTGCCGGGCTGCTGCAGTTCTCCACCATTCAACATGATCCGTCACTCAGCTGGTGGCACTGCAAGCACGCGCA
>JAVQJF010078491.1:0-13382 GCA_036023855.1 Gadopsis marmoratus | reverse complement strand
AAATGTAAGTTGGAGTCTTTCTTCAAACTAGAAAAGTTGATAAAAAAATATTGTTTGCAGCTGTAGTATATTTCCCCACTGTGATCTACCTATTGATGTAATTAACTTTTTCAACTAAGTTTGTTCTGCTTTAGCCGTCAGCGTTCTCAAGTGTTTAGAAGAGACATTTTGAGGATCCGCCAGTGACTATCAAGACCTCCTGCTGTCCAGTCAGGTGGGTCATCCATCGTCATCCTGCGGGGATCTGCAGCGTCAGATAAACCAGTGGCTTTAAACAGATGGAGTGAAACATGTTTCACTTTCATCTTCCAAAGACCAGAGTTCTGCCAATTTTGAAAATAATTTTTTTTCTGGAGAAAATAAACCCACTCATCGCTCTTGACTGTGACCTTTGCCCCCCCCTCCCCGGAGATCCCCACAGCAGAAAGGCTGACAGGCTGGCCTCATGCCTTCAGCACTGTCACTCTGACACCATGACAACACACAACCATCCATCCAGCTTTACATCTAAATGCAATTCAAGAATCTCCTTCTGTACAAAGCATCTTACAAAATATTTTTTCCCAATATCTTTGTTGTATCATTAATGAAAAAGAAAATGGAGAAAAAATTACAACAGACTTGCAAAAATATATCTCCACAGTGGTTTCAAACATTTAGAGTCAGTACATCGCGTTAAGTCCACTACAGTATAATTTCACTTCTGCAGCTTTGCTGACCATGAGTTAAACCTAAACTTCCTAATGACTCTCAGCATGTCCAAATATCTGAAACCAAATGTTTTCTGTCCATAGCAGCTTCCAAAAACTACAGTGGAGGGAGCTTCTGTTGACTGTTACAAGCCCATAGTGTAACAGAGCGTAGCAGCGTAGCTTAGTGGCGAGGAATGTTCAAGCTGCAGATAGTGCGAAGGAGGGATAGAGATGTTTATTTTCCTGAGTTGGTCGACCGGTTTGCTCTCTCTCGCTCACAGTCTCTATACACGCACTCTCACACTTTCTGTCACTCTGTCACACCCGCTTATTTCTCTGCCTTCTACATTCACTTATCATCTATCACTTCCTGGTCCCTCTCGCTCACTCCGAGGGAAGCTAGGACAGCGTGTGTGTGTGTGTGTGTGTGTGTATGTATTTAAATTTGTGAAGGTGGGTCTACATTCATTTGTGTCATGCTTTTGGCAAATGTTTAGGAACAAGGAAAAGAGGGGGGGGTCTGTGTGATTTTGAATGTACCCTACAGTACTCTACAGCTAACATAACCGTGACATTCAAAACACACAGATGTGTTTCTCTTCAAGTGCGTGTGCGTCCCTCTCCTTCTGTCCGTGGTCCAACTCCTAGCTGTACATTCGGATGCTGTGATTGGCTGTCAGGTCAGTGCAGTGAAGAGCACAGCAGTAGTAGACACAGGTTATGTTTGGTTTTAAAAAGAAATTGCACAGAAAGGCCTTACAAATGTGCAGGTGTGATCACAGTGAGGATGCAGTGCGGGCTGGTCGACACACACACACAGATGGCTGAGCGCGGGGGAAAAAATGTGTTGTTGGCTGGAATCAAATGTAGGGTGATACTTATGTAAGGCTGGATTAGCTGCGGGCCCAGGAGTTCTCAGAAGTGGAGCTTCCCTTCTTGGTCGTGAAAGCTATGGCTGCAGCATTTGAACTAAGGGGTGTTTGTTTTGCGTTATAGCATGTGGACTGGTTGCTAAAGAGGGTGGCTGATAAGTCCTGCGGCCCTTCAGGAGGGCCGTTTGTGCATTAAAATTTCTCATCGGGGATGACTGTGTTGAAGGGGTGGTCCCAGAACGTGGTGGTGATACCAAAACCTGAAGAGAGAAATAACGATTGCATTAGATAGATCAGACGAAACAGAACCTAAAAAAACAAAGCACTTTTAAAGCACTTTCAAGGTATCTAAACCAAAAATGTGCAGACTTTCGAAGCCTTTAATTGTTACTATACACGCCAGGAGATGGGATCGTGTCATTTCAAATATTGAGTGACCGTGTTGAAAATCAAGCATTTTTCAAGGAGTATTCGAGCATATTGCTAACCTTGAAAACATGACGGTTAAAATTAAGCCTTTTCCAAACTCTTCCTTGGTCCGAGCCCTATGTGCAATATCAAATTTCAGGTTTCCAGTGCTCACCTGCTCTCTGGTGCTCAAAGTGATGTTTGACGTGGTAGGCCTTCAGGCTGTACATATATGAGCCTCTCTTTGGCGAGCCGTAGTGAAGGTAGTAGTGGATCATATCGTACACCACGTAGCCACCCAGGCCCCCGACAAACAAGCACAGGCCCAGGATGTCTGGGAGCGTGCTGTGGAGGATTAAATAGAAGCTTCCCACCATTAAGGAGGCCAGGCCGGGGGGGAAGACCAGCCGAGAGCCATCAAACGGAGACTGTGGAGAAAGGAGGTTTCATGAGGAATACAGGTTTTATGATTAAACCAGATTTATGATCACGAGAGAGAGCTGCTGCATCCGTCAGCCTCAGCAGCAGTGCGTTTTGTACCTTGTGGTGCTGTCCGTGCAGGAGGAAGTGCAGCGTGATGAGGTAATAGTTATGGGCTGGAGGTTTCATGTGAAAGACAAAGCGATGGATGCAGTACTCGATTAACGACCACGCGAACCAGCCGATCAAAAAGAGCAGCGGGAAAACGTATTTATGGATCGGCATAGAGAAGTCTGGGAACACACACACACACACACAGATTTTGACCGACTGTAACAGGAAATAAAAATGACAAAAACAAATGTGTTGTGTGCACATGCAAATGGGAACGTGGCTGTGTACATGAAATTGAAAGCGTGCAAGAGTCACTGGTGCATCATAATGTATGCATGGTATATGTTGTGTGTGCAGACAGGCAGAGGTGCCCGTGTGTGTGTGTGTGTGTGTGTGTGTGTGTGTGTGTGTGTGTTACCTGAAGTGAGGACTATCCTGGTGGTGCCTTGTGCCAGGGTGGTGTAGCAGTGCCAACTGAGATAAAACACAATAGGAAGCCACACCACTGGTACCCAGTACCTGTAGCAAGACAGCATAAAGTAACATGGTCACACTCTCAATCTTGTTACGAGTAGAAATGTTTATCAACTTGATGCTGTTTGATATGTTTGGCTTCTTTTCTTTTTTTCTCTCAAATAGCTTTCGTGAACTCTCAATCCCAGCACGAGGTGTTTCGGTGCCACTCAATCAATCAAGGACACTAAATCTACTAAAGTTCTTCCTCGCAACCAGTTTATCATATCTATTTCTTACAAATTACTACTCCACAGTCTTTCCACATACCCCCTGGCATCTGCAGAACTACCCCATGGGTTACATATATACCACTGGTTTGAAATGGATACAATAACCAGGTGCCTGTTTTGCTTGCAAGTCCACAATTAGTACATTTTTTTTTATCTTGTCCTATTCTCTTCAGTCATATAAAAGAGAGACTAACAGTCTCCTGTCTTACCAGGAAGTCTTGGTGCTGGCCTCCAGGAAGGGGTTTCCAAACAGCCTGATTGGTCTGTCGACTGGTTGGTGAACCCACGCATCATATTTTTCTCCAAGGTGGCCTACCTGCCATGCCAGGGGCTTCCGCCAGTCCACCAGATCCTGTAGAGATATGACCAATGAGAAATGAGTGACACATATTGTGTACATGCAAACGTGAGCGTGCTGCAGTGCTATAATAGCAGAAAGGGAGACTGTCCAGCAGGCAGCAGCAGAGAGTTGAACACTGATGAACAGCACAGAGCCTGAACCAGAGCAGGAAGCGCAACTGATTGTATGTTTGTTTGTGTCTGTGTGCTTTTCAGGTTTACTTTGGTGTGACTGAATAACTGAAGATAGTATGCTGTAGTTTCACACCGATCTGAGGTCAGTTTTATAATATCCAACAGAATGCAAGATAAGATAAAGTATGTCTTGAGTCAGAAGTTGCAAAAGAAAACGTGCGGTAAAACCAGTACCACAGAGGCAGTCGACACTTGAATGTTAATTTCAAATCGCATTAATCCTCAAGCATCTTATGATCCCAACTCTTGGACTTCTAAATGGGGCTGATTTTTTTTTTGGAGGGAAATGATGACTGTTGAGCAAGTGACTTCGCTTACGCCTCTGAGAACATTTGTATGGGGCACAGATTGACACAGTTAACCGATTACTGAGTCTCAGGTTGATAACGTGTAATTACAGGTTACTGCCCAACGGATAGCGTGTTTATTACAAACCCTCATTTAGACACACAGAGCTCCAAAGAGGGTCTCTCCTCTGCCGTTAATCCTACTACACAAATGTGTCGCCACTTTGTCCGACACTTCCACCTCCACACCAGGTGTCATGTAAATACATTCCCTCCCGCTGACAGATTAGCATTCCATGGCACATTTGCTTGGCTACCTGTCATATCACTGTAGGCCTTTACAAGCGGCCGAGCTCATCCCTGTCCTGCTTTATTACCTCTATTCACACGGGACAAAGTGATAACTGCACATTACTCTGCTTTTGTGCTGATAGTAAGTAATTCTGTGGAGTACATGTGCAGCTCTACACGACTACAACTGCAGACTGCAAGAAAAAAAAAAAAAAAACCTTGGGTAAAAAATATCTACCGTGAAATCAACTTTGCACAAATGCTAAAAAAAAACTGCAAACAGCTACATAGGTAATTACATGTATATAATATTTGACAGTGTGGTTTGGCTTTATGTTTCTAATAAATAATGTAAATTTTTAGTTATGTCAACCTGTATGTGTGGTATTAAAAATGTTGCTGCTCCATATCTACTATATATACTGTATATATGACAATTATCATAAGCTGCCACATATTCATGCTGGGGCCTCTTGACAGCTGGCAAACTCTATCTGTATGCATGTGTGTCAGCTGCTAGTTAACAAGTCTGTACTCCATCTGTTCTTAGACTAGAGAGAAAACCTTTATCTTTAGACATTTATTCTCATATATTCAAAAAGTAAAAAATAAAAGCGAAATCTGTCACATGGTGAGGATCAGCACACTGTGACCAGGGTAGGGAACTTCCAACAAACAAGTGATGATAGCTTGAACCAAAGTGGAAGAAGTTTTTTTTATTCCACTTTATTTATTAGGACTTGCTGCCACGTCACCTGACAAACACCACATGGATATAAAGTCATTTATACTGTAGCCTACTAATATCTAACGTATTTACACTGTTAACTACGGTGAAGAAAACATGGTGGAAAAACAGACTGGCATTTGCTGATCTTCCTGGTGAATATTAATAGCAATAATTCACAGTATTTGAACTGACATTTAACAGGGGAGGTTTGCTCATAAGAACAAAGATAAGGGTGCTGGTTTCTGTATAGAAAATGAGCAGCTGAATAAAGACAAAAGACACATGCATTAGCGAAACCATGCCTCACATTCTTGAGTGGGAACGGGTTCTGAGAAAATGTGGTAAGACACACACACACACACACACACACACACACACACACACACACACACACAGCTGGCCTGATGACTGACTCGAAAGGACAGGTGAGTGAGTATCTAAATAATGTGAGACTGACTGTAGTGGCATTCCTGCTATACCAGTTTGCCTCCATACAAACTGTGTTGTGGACCGTGTCAATATGAGCAAGTAAAACAAGCGAACTCAACAAGGAAGCAGCCAAACAACATCAGTTCAGCTGGAGCCAGATCAGCTCAATAATCAAAACAGTTCCTGTGAATAAATGTCCTGACATTAATTACAAAATCACATTGTAAAAGTCTATCAAAAACACTCTCCTTCTTGTTGCTTTCTGCAGGTATTTCTGCATCCGGAGCTGCAGAGTCTGGATCTATTGCTCTCTCTCCCTCTCGGCCCAACCTGTCGAGGCAGATGGCTGCCTGGCTCTGATCGAGGTTTCGATTAAAAGGGAGCGTTTCCTTGCCACTGTCTCCTAGTGCTGCTCACGGTGGGAATTGTTGGGCCACTGTAAACAAAGAGTCGGTCTAGATCTGCTCTATATGAAAGAGAACCCTGAGATAACTTCTGTTAGGATTTGGAATTCATTTTTATGATGATGTGCAGTAAATTAAGTCTTGTTCTTGTGTGTGGTGACATTCCCAATGTTGCAGCCAGACTAAATCAAATGCCACATGGGCTTGGTTATCGAAATCCAACCCTGCTGAAGCTCTGTGATGGGATGGGAGTGTCCGAGGCACATGATATGTTTTCCCAGCAAAAATGGAATACTCAAAGTGATTGCATCAATTGCATTGGAACGATTCAGCGTGGCTGCAAAGATGGAAACACTGAGGGTTTACAAGGCCCGGTCAGTGTCTGGTTCACAGTGTTAATATTCAAGAGAGCTGCATCTCACTCAATGCACTGATGCCTGGCAACAGAGTGAACAAGATGGACAGAATCTGCCGTCACATTGTGCTGCGCAAGGGCCTGGTGTGCCGATACAACTGCACATAGGAAAACACTTGTCGGGTTGCTCAGTCACATGAGCGTGCGACACGCTGTTCTCACGAGAATAGAGAACTGGAACGAGGCAGGGTGAATAACCCGTTGACTGTTCACTCCTCTTCTACCCCCCAGCACCAGTTTGTGCACACACACACACACACACACACACACTCCTCTCTCTTGTTTAGTTGCTCTCATTCCAGTCCAGTCCACGTGACCAGGAACAATTTCAACAAACACATACACAAAGAGATACTGTATGTAGGAATACACTCTCCGTGTGGTTAAAACCCCCTCACACACACACACACACCTTGTTCAGGTCCACAGAGCTGCAGAGGTTGAACGGGGAACTCTCCTCCTCCTCCTCCTCCTCCTCCTCCTCGTCTTTCACCTTCTTGTCTGTCGTCTTTTCTGCCGTCTTCCCATCTGTCTGTTCCCCGGCCCTCCTCCTCTCTCTCGGAGTCTGTGAAACAAACACAGATGTGATTAACAACAGGAAGGTGGCAACACGACCAGAGCTGTGAGGGAAAAAATGGACAAGGGGACGTCGCTTTTGTTTCTCCTAGAGTGACAGGTGGTTAAAGCAGCAGTCATCGAGCCTCTCAAGTCTTTTATTTCATTTAGCAAAAGTCACAGATAGACCAAGAGACGACATGTTTATACAGTATAGATGCCTATCAAATAAGGTATGGAATTGTCAAGACGTACAAACACTAAACTGTGTGTGGGCCCATTATTTCCAGAGCGGCTGCCTCATCACGTTACATGGTTATTGTGACACAGACATTAACGCTTTACAATCTTCAACCTTGGAACCTTTGCCGTGTGCACTCAGCAACACGGGCTGCAGTTGGAAGGAAGACCCACGATGGAACAGCCGAGGAGGAAAATGTGCTGTCCACTGCCTCTCCATCACTATGTGTGACAATCATAGAGTGTATATAAAGATGGACGACATGACAGCTCCCCAAAAGTGAAGTCAAAACATCTCAGTCACCCCCTGGCTGCAGTATAAGCCAGGTCATAACCCCCCCCCAAATTACACATCCAATGCATTTTTCCCCAAAGATGGTTTCTGTCATTTTAGACATTTGTTTTTTTATCATGCTGATGTTTGTTCCAAGTGTTCATCTTTTCTGATTAGTTTGGTTTTAATCAGATATTTGATGACATAAAAAGGGAGTGTCACGTCATGATTGACAGTTGTGAGTGTGCTCGCGATTGGTTCAGGCGGGTGCATAGGTGGGACCTCGATACCGATCACTACAGCGCAGACCCTGGCTCCAAATGACATCACCGCCTGTATCAAGGATATTTCAGCTTCATTTTTATGCAGTGGGAGGAAGTGGAGACGCATCGTCCATCTTTACAGCCTATGGGGACGATACAAAAGGTGCAATATTCACTAACTGTTTTTCCTAATCACATTTCTCCAGTGACTGCAGTTAATCTGTATAAAATGAATCCTGAGGGCCTATTTGAATGAAGCATTAGTGGCACAGTCACTGGCAATAGGAAGAAGACTCTGTGTGCTAAAGTGCAAATGGAACTTCTCAGCTTCTGCAACACTTCAACAGCCTCCATCAAGCTTCTGAACTCTAATGCTGAGTCTTAGCGCAATAGAGCAATGTGCAATGAATACACAAGCACTTTAAGTTTTAACATAATTTATAAACCACCATGTTGTCAATGTTAAATATATAGTCAAATGTCTCTTGTGTTTTAAGAAGGCTCCATGTGAAGCAACGGCCTAGCATTGTGTCAAATCCCCCCCCGGGGACAATAAAGTTTACTCTACACTCCTCTACTTACCCTGACAACTAAAGGAAGTGGTAACTGTGGCGGCCTGACACACACACACACACACACACACACACAGAGTTTTAAATGGTTCCCATCTGCAATGGACACATAAAGATGTCCATGTAAACTCGACTCACTCAATATTCTTAAATCGTTTGAAAACTATGACGGAAATGTCTTCTTTCGACACATAATGTCACCATTCTTATTTTTTCACATTGAATGAAGTTTTTGTTTTTTAACTTTGTTAAACTGACAATCTCCAAACAAGCATTATAGACATGAAGCATTATATGTACACAGTCAAATGAACGACAGCTGCTGAGTGATTTCAATTGAATTGAAAGGATTTAGGGTTAACTAAATCCTCCCTAAAACTACCTTCTGCATATTAAGGTAAATGTAAGCATACAGTGTACTTCTTCACACCATCTTTTTTTTTTAATTAGTATTATTTATTTTTATTATGGTTCTTGTGTTGTTTCGTGTATTGTTCAGCTTGCATGTTTATCTACTGGTGCCGATCATTGTGCACATTTTGGATAATAAAAAAAGATGTTGGAAAAAACGAAAAAGACAGCCGCAGATCCGCACTGGATTAGGGCACGAGCAGAGGCGAGAGCATGTCTGCTGCTGAAGGCAATGCAAAGCAGTGTGTTGACTGTGGTGAAATCCTGTCAAATGAGACTGCAACTATCAAAGCTCCAGAGACGCACAAAGATGCGATGGGGTTGTTTTTTCTCATTTATTTGGGAAAGTGGTGCGCTGAAATCTTTTAACAAATCAGATTTCTGGATAAGAATTACTTAAAGCCACCTTTCCAGTCTGCAAACAGTAGCTTTAGGGTGACATCTCTCTTTATGTAGTGACTAAAACACTCAATATATAAAGTCATTGTTACAAAACCCATTATCTCCTTCTCTGATCTGCAGTCGGTCGCCTCTGCTCGTCCTCCTGAGTCTGTCACCGGCTGAAGTGACACATTTATCAGCTGGTCGTTTTCAGGCACGCACACACACACACACACACAGGTTTGTTTCTAACAACACCTACGGCACCAATTCAACACATACAGAGGCAACATCACACCCCCCATTATCACATTGTGCTAAAACAAACAAGAAAAACAAAAAAAACAAAGAAACAAAGGGGACCATTAACCCGTCTCCTCCTTTAATGTTCTATTACCTTTTCTACTGTGTGAACAGCAGAACGTTACCTAAGACAGAAAGCAATAATCAGAATGTGATGTACATTGTCCTGAATCAGTATGACATTATACTGGCCTTTATTAATAACAGTGGTTACACATTTGAGTGTACCAAATGTTGGGGGAAATGTTCACCATCAACTAGAGTGAAGGAGACGTAGATAAAGAGCAGCAGGAATGTTACAGAAAAGAGGAGAGAGAAAGTCTATTTTAGCATTAAAGCTAGAAAAGTACATTCAGTATGTCATTTGTTTAGCGTTGTTATGGGTGATACAGACCTGATATCAACACAGTCACCCACAGTCCAAAGGCTATTGGCTCAAAGCTACCGACACGCACACCCCAAAGTAAGCAGAGTGATATCTTTATGTTGGTGAAAGCATAAGCAGACACACCCTCTGTATCAGCAGCAGCCGCCCAACATGGCCCGATGTTTAATAAGCTCTACCTCGTCCCACTTTATACATATAGGGATTGGCTTAACAACAACGTGACTGGAGCTCTGTGCCGTCGCTGAATTCAGCCAGTGTGGTGTGTTTTCACCGAAATGGGAGGAGCAGCATATTTATATTTGGCAAGACACGCTGATGATACGTAATCGAAGAAAGGTCCGGTAGCCTGGACGCGCTGCTGGTGCTCTTTATTAGTTTGTTTGCGGCCGGAAACTTCACAAAACACACGGCGTGACGAGGAAAACACTATTCAACGCAATGCCTGTGACTTTAAAGGACTCTTCTTTTATGCACAGTGCACACAGCCTACATTTGCACCTTGTGTTGCATAATGCACTGATGATGCCCACAGCGCAACACTCTCCAAGGGGTCGACCATGAACAGAAACAAGTAAATAGGACATGCAGTCACGTGGCTTACATCAAACCATCAGAACAGTGCTGGAGAAGGGCAAGCAATGTGTTAGTCTGCATAGTCCTTTCGCTGACCATACATGTAACATGTGGTACAGTGATAGTTTACATTACAATAAGAATGAGACACTGGGATGTGATTTGGGAAACTGGTCTTGAGAATCCCTGCACACTGGGGTGCACACGAGAGTCTGCTACATGCCAAAACCGTTTGATAGCAATTTGTACAAACTACTGCTTATCCTTTTTACATCTTACGAGATTACTTTGTGAGTTCAAAGTTAGACTTTAGAGTTCAAACACAAAGCCTCCACTGGGTGTTTGTAAAATTCTACTTTTAATTTTGTCTGTGAAAGATGAAACCAAGAAATTCGATTACCAACCTTTGTTTTCACATCAAACTCTCATATTCAGCCAATTAGCCAATAAAAATAACAATTAATCTATTAATACATTTGTAAGTCAACAAAAAAATTGAGAATTTCAATAATTGATTCATGGTTTTATGTAATTTAATAATATTAATATTAATTTAACATTTGTAGCTTTCAGCTTCTCCAAACTGAAGATCTGCAGCTTTTCTCCATATGAACATAAACTTAATCCCTTTAGGTTTTATGATTTTCAATCAGGCTTTGGGAGAGAAAAGCCTGATGAAACACCACTGCGCATATTCAGTGGTCCGAACGCTCGTCAGTCCAATTCTTATTGGACTGAATAGGGGCCACCTTTGGGTCCAGTATCCGGTACTTATAACGCATCTATGGACGGGACAGGGGCAGGACGTTTTGAAGACGTGTTATGTGTGTGATTCACCACCAGGGGATTTAAAAAGTAGCCAGCAGCAGTTAACAGCTAACTCAAAGCAGCAAACCTAAAGCAACCGAAAATTGATTGGGGCGACAATGAGGTCCAGGGGCACTTATACACCGAGCAGAGGGTGAGGCCAACAACGTGTACGTTACACAACATCACACTAGACGCTGTTGTGGAAACAAGCCAAGAGGCCGTGATGACAGCAGTGCTGCGGGATATCTGTATAAAAAGGGCTAAGAACTCCCGACAAAATAAGAAAGGTAAAACAAGATGCTGGTGAACGCTCAGCTTCCTTGTAGGGATTTACATGTCATTTAGACAACATTGTAGTGGAGCATGGAAAGCTGAGAGGTTGACAAGAAATAAAGCTCATCAGGGAAATTCGAGGCCGGACGCTACACTGTGTTTCTCAGCCTGCTCATCAAGTGAGACACCAAAGTTTCGTTGTGGTCGCACACGCAAGCATATATTCTCGTACAGTCTCTTAGCTCAGTCTATATGTCCTTCCTATGACATAAAAGACATTTTGAAAATTGGATAAAGTGTTTGCCATCCATCTTCAGGATGTGAACAAAGAAAATTTAGCAACCAACTGTTGGCCTTCATCTGCATTTCTGTTGATCCAGGAGTGCCTGTGCTGTTAACGTAGAGCTCTGGAAAAAATTAAGAGGCCGCTCCAAATTCTCCAACGTTCAGTTTACTCACACACATACCTATAAATAGTAAAACCAGAGAACTGATCATTTTGCAGTGGTCTCTTAACTTTTTCCAGAGCTGTAACTCTCACCCACCTTTGCCCATTTTCATGTCGAGAACCGAAGAGGGACACTTTGAAGACCTTCAAATATACTTATCTAACTGATATAGTGTGATTAACAGCAGTCAGCAAGCTTAGAAAATGTTCATTCAAAACGTACGTCTTAAACCTGCAATAAGAGATAGGGCTTAGATAGAGTAATGACTCAAAATTGGAAATTAATATCGCCCCTTCTCATGACACAGAGCATGGTCTTAAGGTATACAGTATATGCCGGGTTACTGCGTTTCTGAATCCATGAACAACCTTGTTATTAGAGGACTGAATCATCTCATTTTACAGAGGCTAAGAGGGTCAAGTAGAAAGACATAAGGAGTGCTCTGTGCCAGGAGGAGGAGAAATCTGAAAGAACGAGAGACAAAAAACAAAGGAGATGGGTGACGACGTGGCCTGGTACCATTACAACACAGGAACTACAGACAGCCTCTGTTGGGAGATGAGGGGGGAGGAGGAGGGAGGAGGATGTGGGTGGAGGAATTAAATGAATGCGGTGACGAGGAATAAAACTGATTTTCAGGGCAATAGGGTAGTGAGCTTGGCTGTGATTAAAGTAAAACAACAACGAAAAAAAAAAAAAAACTGCCCCCCAACCAGTTGATGCTTCAACAATTAAAGACACATGACAAAGTTGCTAATATGGGTAGTGGTCCCCCCCACTTCATTTTGTTACCCTTTGTGTTGATCCCAGACTTAAGCTGGTTAGAGTTAACCCAAACGGGGCACTTGGGTTATTATATGTCAGGGATTCCTAATCAGAGGTACATGTACCCCAAGGGGTACGTGGAGCTAAGCTAATTTAAATAAATAGAAATAGAATAGAAATAATAAAATAGAAATTGTGATTTGAGACTATATATAAAAATTAAAGGAACACTTTTTAAGCAAAGTATAGCATCAAGTCCATTAAACTTCTGGCATATTGATCTGGTCTAGGAGAGCTGGACAGGGCCGTAGAAGGTCCTTAACCCAGCAGTAGGACCGGGATCTGCTCCTTTGTGTAAGGAGGAACAGGATGAGCACTGCCAGAGCCCTACAAAATGACCTCCAGCAGGCCACTGGTGTGAATGTCTCTGACCAAACAATCAGAAACAGACTTCACGAGGGTGGCGCGAGGGCCCAATATCCTCTGGTCGGAACTGTGCTCACTGCCCGGCACTGTGGAGCTTGATTGTCATTCGCCATAGAACACCAGAATTGGCAGGTCCACCACTGGCGCCTGTGGTTTTCAAAGGAGAGCAGGTTCACCCTGAGCACATGTGACAGACGTGAAAGGGTCTGGAGAAGCCGTGGAGAATGTTATGCTGTCTGTAACATCGTTCAGCATGACCGGTTTGGTGGTGGGTCAGTGATGGTCTGGGGAGGCATATCCATGGAGGGACGCACAGACCTCTACAGGCTAGACAACGGCACCCTGACTGCCATTAGG